>MU119377.1:55912-116561 GCA_014904845.1 Acephala macrosclerotiorum
TAAAATATTTTAATTACAATTTTTTAATTTTATATTAATTTAAAAATTACAATTTTTTTTTAGTATTATTTATTTCTTTTTTCATTTTTTTAAAATTCTAATTTGTATTACTTTATATACAAACAATTTTTTTTTTTTTTTTTTAAAATATTTTAATTACAATTTTTTAATTTTATATTAATTTAAAAATTACAATTTTTTTTTAGTATTATTTATTTCTTTTTTCATTTTTTTAAAATTCTAATTTGTATTACTTTATATACAAACAATTTTATTAATCGAATATATTTTATTTATTTAAATATTTTGCGACGATTTTTTTTAAAAATTTATATACATTTTTTCTATAAAAACGATTTATAAGTATTTGTTTTTTTTTATTCTTTTTTTTTTAAAATTTATTTAATATATTTTATAAAAAATCAATATAAAATTGTTTATTTAAAATTTTTAAAATTTTTTATTCGAAATTAGTATTATAATATTTCAATTATATATATCGATATATTTTAAAGAACTTTTTTCGTAAAAACAAATAAATTTTACAACTTTCAATTATTCAAAATACAAAAATATTTATTTACTTTTTTTATGTAATTTTTTTATAAGTATAAAAACTTATAACTTTTTTCGATTTCATTAGTAAATTTCTTCTTTTCAAATTTATACGTTTTCTATTTTTAAAATTCGATTAATTTATTATATTGTTTTTTTACGTGCAAATTTTACAATTTTAGTTTTTATTTTCGAAATTTTTACAATATTACTATTATATCTCAAAAAAATATTTTATTAAATTTCGAAAATACAAATCTCACATACAAAAAACAAAACGAAAATAATTATAATACGTTTTTACAAATTGTATAATGCAATTTCAATAATTTATAAGAAATTATTAATAAATTATTATTTAAAAAAAAATAATTGCAATTAATAATATTAATAATAAATTTATAAAAACTAAAAATGTAATAAAAAATTTTTTAATTAAATAAAAAGAAAAAATTGAAAATAGTATTATTTTAAAATTTCTAAAAAAATCTTAAAACAATACATAATTTTAAATAAAAACTTTCTCTTTAAAATAAACAAAATTGAAAAATCGCGTATCGCGTTTTAATAAATTCGATTTAATTTGATTAAAACTTTTAATAGTATATTTAAACACTACAATTAAAAAACTTTTTTTCGAGTTCAAATATTTCGACAATTTATTGAAAGTTTTATTAATAGATTTTACAATAAATATATATACTAAAAACTCAAACAAATATTCCATATAAAGCGTTTTGTATTTCGCGAAATTATTAGAATTATTAATATAATTATTATCGAAAAAAACAAAATTTATAGTACATTATTTATAAAAATACTTTTTCGATTTATCGATTACAAAAAAACGTTAATATATTTAAAAAATACGAACAATAATCTAATAATTACAAATTTAAATAAAATAAACTTAAAAAAATTGCGTTTTATTTTCTATTTTTACGAACTTTTAATAATTAAAAAATATATTAAAAAACTTTTCTCGATCTTTGCAAATAAATCTAGAAAATAACTAGTCGTTACTATTAGTAATATAAACATTTAAAGTACTAAATCTCAAAAAACTACTAATATTAATACTTTATTTTTTTAAACAATTTCATTAATTGACAATAACGACAACGACAACAATAACGACAATAACAATATTACTATTATTAACTTTTTCGTGTAAAATTTTTTGCTTCTTTAAAGTCTTTAAATTTCTCGAGTTTTTCAATTCGCTCTTTTTTTTACTTCAATTTCTACGCCAATCAAACTCAAAAAATCTATTATCAATAATAAAAAATACTACAATATATTTATATTTACATCAAAAAAACATAAAACTATTATTATTTTATTACAATTTAATATTACTTTATCTCAATCAATTCGCGAATCTCAATCAAATAATATATACTCGATAATTGATTATACGTACAATATAAACAATACTTAAAAATCAAATGTTACTTTTTTTAATATTTTAAATTTTATTAATCGCATTAAAATTTTAAATACTATTTATAATATTTACAAATATTCGTTTATTGAGCAATTTTATCGAGTTTATTATATAACGCTTTATAAAAATCTCGATTTGTATTTTGAAAACAACAAAAAATAAATTGAAATTATAAAAATACGATTATTTAAAATTTATAAATTGTATATTGAAAATTTTTTTTTTTAATTCGCTTAAATTAATTTTAATACTTGTTTTTAATTTATAAATATTTTTACTATTTTTTAATATAAACAAAAAACGCTAACAAAAAATCGATTTCAATTTTCGCGAGTTTTTATCGTTTTTACGTTTGTTTTTTCAATTAAATCGTTTATTAATTTGAAAATTGTAATAATTTTTATTTTGTAAGATTTTTTCAAATAAATGAAAAAAAAAAATATTTTATTATTTTTTTTTTAAAGAAATTAATATATTGAAATTTTATTATTAATGAATTTTTTTTAGTGAATTTTTTTTTCTATACAATGTGTACTTTTTTTTTATTGTTTAATTTTTGTAAATAGATTTTAAATTGTAATTATTATTTTATCGATTTTCTAAGAATTATTTTCTTTATTTTATTGTTTTTTTTCAAATTATTAAATTTTATTAAAACGATAAAATTGATCAATTTTTCTATGAAAAAAAAATGAATATATTTTAAGATTTAAACTTATTATACGTTAAATTTTTTTTTTTTGATAAATTTCAAATAATTTATTTGCGATTCAACGATTATAAAAAAACGATAAATTGATTATTTTAATTTTTTAAAAGAATTATTTAAATAAATCTTTTTTTTAATACTAAAAATCGAATTTTAATTAGAGATTTTTTGAAATAAACTCAATCAAATATTATAAAAAAAGAATCTCAAAAATTGAAATTATATATTTACAAAATAAAAACTTTTATCAATCGAAAATACATTGAAAATTTTAAAAACTTTAATCTTTTTACTTTATTTCTCGTGAGTTTAATATTTATTAATACTAACAAAAAAATTATCGATAATACTATTTACGAAAAACTCAAAAAAATTTATAACAAACTTTAAACTTTTTTCAAAAATCGATTTCAAGAATTTTCTAACGACAAATTTTTTCTCGATAATATTTAATTTAAAAAAATCGATACAATTTTCAATATAATTCACTACGCGAAATCTTTAAATTACTTTATTATTCGATATAAAATTTTCTAATAATTAAATTATTAAAACTCGTTTAATAATAAATATTTATATACTTATTAATAAAAATAAACTATAATTCAAATCAAATTAATTTTTCAATATTTTAAAATAAAAAAAATAGAAATATTTTTTAATAATAAATTTTTCTTTAAATACAAAACTAAAAAATTAATAGCGTTTATAGAAAATAATTAAAAATATTTAATTATTTCTAATAATAAATCTAAATTTAAAATTCGTTTACTTTTTTTCTTTTTACTAAATTCTAAAAAGAAAAAAAAACAAACTGTAAAAAAGTTTAATACTAATAAAAATATTGAGAAAACTACTAGATTCTTAGAAAAAAATAATAATAATTTAAAAAATTTCAAACTTTGAATTCTTTGTTTAAAGCGAGTCTTTTTTCTTTTTTTAACTCTTTTTTTCGAGACTCGAAACGAGCTCGTTATATAGAGAAACGATTGTAATAAACTATATATTTTCTTTTCAAAAATCCTTATAAATAGCTAATTTCGAAAGTAGTACTAATCACGTGTTTTCTAGTACATAAAGAGTTTTCGCTCACTATAAACTAATCAATAACTCTTTCTATTTCTACTTTGATTGATTGATTGATTAATTTACGAATTGCGAATTACTTCGAATAAATCTAATCCACTGATTAAAACGAATTGATCTACAATTGAACTTTTTTGCTTTGTATTTTATTGTTTTTCTATAATAATTTTTATAATATATTAATTCGATTTATATTAAATATTATTAAATAAATATAAAATTATTAATTAATTTATAAAAAAAATTTTAATAATAAAAATATATATAAATTTATTTAATTATATATTTAAATAATTAATTAAATAAAACAAATTAAATAAATAATATTAAAAATACAAATTTATAAAAAAAAATTTAATATATATTAAAAAACGAATTTTTAAAAAAATTAATTTATAATTATAATAAAATATACGAAAAAACAATTATTATATAAAAATATAATATAATAATTATTATATAATAAAATTAATAATTTAAAATATTCGAAAATTTAATAAAAATATTTAAATATTATAATATAAAAAATGATTTTAAACGTAATTAATAATTTTTTATTTTTTATTTTATTTAAATTATTTATAAAAATTTTTTAATAAAAAATATATATAATTATTAAAAAATTTATATCGAATTTTAAATTTTAATTTTACGTATTATTTAAATTTAAAAAATTCAATAAATATTTATAATAAAACTTTTAATTCAAATAATTTAATTTTATTAAAAAATTAAAATTTTTTTTTTTATATATTATTTAATAATTTAAAAATCGGTTTAAATATTAATATTATAAAAATATTTTGAAAATTAAATAATATTATAATTTTTATAAATTAAAATTAAAATTAAATTATATTTTTATAAAATATAAATAAAAAAAAATATAATAATATAAAAAAAATCGCATATAAAATTTTATATAATTTAATATTAATTAAATCTTTATAAAATATATAATTAATCGTTTAAAAAAATATAATAAAAATTAATATTATATATAATAATTAATAAAACGAATAATATTATTTTAAATAAATAAAAAAAAACGATTTTTATATTAATTATTTTTAATAAATTATTATTTATTTATAAATAAAATATTAAAAAAACGATTAATAATATTATAATTTTTAAAATATTAATCGATTTTTATAATTATTTATATTTAAAAAAAAAATATTAATATAATTATATTATAAAATAAATAATTAAAAAATTAAAAAATTTTAATTTTAATTTTAATTTTAAAAATATATTTTTAATAATAATAATATTAATATTTAAAATTTTAATAAAAAATATAAATAAAAAAAAATATTTAAAAATCGAATTATAATAATAAATTTTATAAAACGTTTAAAATAAAATATAAAATATTAAAATAATAATTTAATATTAAAAATCAAAATTTTATTAATAAAATATTATTATAAAAACTTTTTAAAAATATAATATTATTTTTAAAAATTTAAAATAAATAAAAATTATTAATTATTTATTATTATTAAATAAAATTTTAAATTCGTTAAAATAATAATTATAAAAATAAAATTTAAATATAAAATAAAATATAAATTTTTTTTTTTTTTTATAAATAATATAAAAATAATAATTTATAAAATAATATATTTTAAAATTTTAAAATTTTTAATTTTATTTATACGATTATAATTATTTTTTTTTTTAAAAATTTATTTGTATTATATTATTAAAAATTATTATATTTATATATATTTTTAAATTAAAAAAAAAAAATATAACGCGAAAAATTAAATAATAATATTATTAAAAAAATAATATAATATTAAAATTCGCGAATAATTTTTATATTTTATTTTTAATTTTTTATAATATATTTATAATATTATTTTATATAAAATAAATATTATTAATTTTAAAAAAAAATATAAAAAAAATAATATAAAAAATAAAAATTTAAATAAAAAAACTTTTAATAAAAAAAAACGAAATTAAAAAAAATTTAAATAAAAAAAATAATTTTAATTTAAAATTATTTAATATAAATATTAAAATAATATATAAATTTAAATTGAAAAAAGTACAATTTATTAATTTAATTAATAAAATTAAAATTTTTTTAAAAAATAAAAAAATTAATTTAAATAATTTAAAACGTAAAAAATATTTTAAAAATATATTAAAAAATATATAAAATATTAATTATTATAAATCGTTGTAATATTAAAAAATTATAATTTATTTTTAAATAATTAATATTTTTATTTATTAAAAATTAATTATAAATATTTAATTATAATTTTTTTTTTAAAATTTATAAAAATATTAATTTATTTATTTATATTAAAATAATTCAATATATAATATAATAAAAAAAAATTATTTTTAATTATAATAAAAATATTTTAAAAATAATTCGATTATAAAATACTTAAAAAAAATTTATTAAAAATTATTAATATAAAAAAGCAATAAAATACAAAGTAAAAAAGTTTAATTGTAAATTAATTCGTTTTAATTAGTAGACTAAATTTATTCGAAGTAATTCGTAATTCGTAAATCAATCAATCAATTAATTAAAGTAAAAATAGAAAAAGTTGTTAATTAGTCTATAGTGAACGAAAACTCTTTATATACTAAAAAATACGTAATTAGTACTACCTTTGAAACTAGCTATTTACAAAGATTTTTGAAAAGAAAGTATATAGTCTTACTATAATCGTCTTTTTATATGACGAACTCGTTTTAAGTCTCGAAAAAAAAAACTAGAAAAAAAGAAAAAATTTGCTTTAAATAAAGAATTCAAAGTTCGAAATCTTTCAAATTATTATCGTTTTTTTTCAAAAATCTAATAGTTTTCTCAATATCTCTATTAGTACTAAGTTTTTTTATAGTCTATTTTTTTTTTTTTTTAAAATTTAATAAAAAAAAAAAAATAAACGAATTTCAAACTTAAATTTATCGTTAAAAATAATCAAATACTTTTAATTATTTTCTATAATCGTTATTAATTTTTTAGTCTCGCATTTAAAAAAAAATTTATTACTAGAAAATATTTTTATTTCTTTTATTTTAAAATATCGAAAAATTAATTTGATTTGAATTATAATTTGTTTTTACTAATAAGTATATAAATGTTTATTATTAGACGAGTTTTAGTAGTTTAATTATTGAGAAATCTTATATCGAATAATAGAGTAGTCTAAGAATTTCGCGCAATAAATTATATTGAAAATTGCATCGATTTTTTTAAATTGAATATTATCGAGAAAAAATTCGTTATTAAAAAGTTCTTGAAATCGATTTTCGAAAAAAGTTCAAAGTTTGTTATCAATTTCTTTGAGTTTTTCGTAGATAATATCGCCAATGATTCTTTTACTAGTATTAATAAGTACTAAATTTATAGAGAGTAAAATAAAAAAACTAAAATTCTTGGAATTTTCAACGTATTTTCGATCGACAAAAGTCTTTATTTTGTAGACGTGCAATTTTAATTCTTAAAATTCTTTTTCTACAATATTTGATTAAATTTATTTTAAGAGATTTTTAATTAAAATTCGATTTTCAATATTAAAAAAAAGATTTATTCAAGTAATTTCTTTAGAAAATCGAAATAATTAATTTATCGTTTTTTTATAATCATTAAACCGCGAATAAATTATTTAAAATTTACTAAAAAAAAAAAATTCAATATACAATAAATTTAAGTCTTAGAATATATTCATTTCTTTTTCGTAGAAAAATTGATCAATTTTGTCGTTTTAATAAAATCTAATAAACTGAGAAAAAGTAACGAAATAAAAAAAGTAATTTTTAAAAAATCGATAAAATAATAATTACAATTTGAAGTCCGTTTACAAGAATTGAACGATAAAAAAAAAATACGTATTGTATAAAAAAAAAAATTCGCTAAAAAAAGTTCGTTAGTAATAAAATTTCAATATATTAATTTTTTTAAGAAAAAACGACAAAATATTCTTTTTTTTCGTTTATTTAAAAAAATTTTACAAAATAAAAATTATTACAATCTTTAAATCAATAAACGATTTAATCGAAAAAATAAACGTAAAAACGACAAAAGTTTACGAGAATTAAAATCGATCTTTTGTTAGCGTTTTCTATTTATATTGAAAAATAGTAAAAACATTTATAAACTAAAAACGAGTATTAAAATAAATTCAAATAAATCGAAAATTTTTTCTTTCAATATACAATTTATAAATTTTAAATAATCGTATTTTTATAATTTCAATTTGTTTTCTATCGTTTTCAAAGTATAAATCGAGATTTTCACAAAGCGTTATACAATAAACTCGATAAAATTATTCAATAAACGAGTATTTGTAAATATTGTAAATAGTACTTAAAATTTCAATGCGATTAGTAAAATTCAAAATATCAAAAAAAAATAACGTTTGATTTTTAAATACTGTTTATATTGTACGCGTAATTAATTATCGAGTGTATATTATTTAATCGAAACTCGCGAATTGATCGAAATAAAGTAGTATTAAACTGCGATAAAATAGTAATAGTTTTGTATTTCTTTGATATAAATATAAACATATTGTAGTATTTTTTATTATTAGTAGTAAATTTTTTGAGTTTAATTGACGTAAAAATCGAAACGAAAAAAAAAACGAATTGAAAAATTCGAAAAATTTAAAAAATCTAAAGAAATAAAGAGTTTTATATAGAAAGACTAATAATAGTAATATTGTTATTGTCGTTATCGTTATCGTTGTCGTTATTATCAATTAACGAAATTATTTAAAAAAATAAAATATTAGTATTAGTAGTTTTTTGAGATTTAGTACTTCGAATATTTATACTACTAATAGCGACGATCGATTATTTTTTAGATTCATTTGCAAAAATCGAAAAAAGTTTTTTAGTATATTTTTTAATTATTAAAAATTCACAAAAGTAGAAAATAAAACGCAATTTTTTCAAGTTTATTTTATTCAAATTTGTAATTATTAAATTATTGCTCGCATTTTTCAAATATATTAATACTTTTTTACAATCGATAAATCGAAAAAATATTCTTATAAATAGTGTATTATAGACTTTGTTTCTTTTAATAATAACTATATTAATAATTTTAATAATTTCACGAAACGTAAAACGTTTTATATAGAACATTTATTTAAATTCTTAGTATATATACTTACTATAAAATCTATCAATAAAATTTTCAATAAATTGTCGAAATATTTAAACTCGAAAAAAAGTTTTTTGATTATAATATTTAAATACACTATTAAAAGTTTTAATCAAATTAGATCGAATTTACTAAAGTGTAATACGCGATTTTTTAATTTTATTTATTTTAAAAAAAAAATCTTTATTTAAAACTATATATTATTTCAAGATTTTTCTAGAAAATTTTAAAATAGTACTATTTTTAATTTTTTTTTTTTATTTAATTAAAACTTTTTTTATTACGTTTTTAATTTTCATAAATTCATTATTGATATTACTAATCGCAATTGTTTTTTTTTTCCAATAATAATTTACTAATAATTTCTTATAAATTATTGAAATCGCATTATACGATTTGTACAAACGTATTATAATTATTTTCGTTTCGTTTTTTGTGTACGAAACTCGTATTTTTGAGATTTAATAAAATATTTCTTTGAGATATAATAATAATATTATAAAAACTTCGAAAGTAAAAATTGAAATTATAAAATTTGCACATAGAAAAACAATATAATAAATTAATCGAATTTTGAAAATAAAAAACGTGTAAAATTAAAAAAAAGAAATTTATTAGTAAAATCGAAAAAAATTATAAATTCTTATGTTTGTAAAAAAATTATATAAAAAAAGCAAACAAATATTTTTGTATTTTAAATAATTGAAAATTGCAAAATTTATTTGTTTTTACAAAGAAAGTTTTTTAGAGTGTATTAATATATATAATTGAAATATCGTAATATTAATCTCGAATAAAAATTTTTAAAAGTTTTAAATAAATAGTTTTATATTGATTTTTTATAAAGTGTATTAAATGAATTTTAAAAAGAAAAAAATAGAAAAAAGCAAATACTTATAAATCGTTTTTATAGAAAAAATGTATATAAATTTTTAAAAAAAATTGTCGCGAAATACTCAAATAAATAAAATATATTCGATTAATAAAATTGTTTATATACAAAATAATACAAATTAAAACTTTAAAAAAATGAAAAAAGAAATAAATAATACTAAAAAAAAATTATAATCTTTGAATTGACATAAAATTGAAAAATGGTAATTAAAAAGTTTTAAAAAAAAAAAAAAAAAAAATTGAAAAAAGTTTTTTTATAAATTATAGTAAATATTATATTAATAAACGTTTATACAATTTGAATATAATTAAATATAATCGAAATACATTTAAATATATCGAAATATATTTAGAAATATTTGAATATATTAGAAAATATTCTTTATAAATCTCAAAAATCAAAATTTTTTAAGATTTTCTAAAAAAAGAAAAAATAGTACAATCTCGTCTTTTTATATAATAAAACCGTTCCGATTATAATAAAAAAAAAGTAAAGTTTTCAAAGTGTAAATAAAGTTTATTAAAATAAGTAAAAGTATTTTAAAAAGAATCGACAAAAAAATAAAATTATTATAAGTAAAAAAAAAAAAAAATAGTTTTTTTTCGATTAAAAAATCGTTATTATCTCGAAATTTAACGAATTCTTTTTATTTATTTAATTTTTAGAGAACTATATATATTTATTTCTTTCGATTTTACTAAGTTTAAAAATACGAATTACAATTCTAATTCTTTTTTCAATTTCTTAAATACTTTATTTATTACGAAATTCTTTAGTCGTTTTTTTTTCTATATTTGCATTCTTATTATCATTAAAATCAACGAACTCAACAATATTCTTATTTTCGCCATTATTCAAAGAATTCCAATATTCATTTCTTTTAACGAATTTCTTCAAGCGATTCCCAATATATGATTTTCGAATTACTGTTTCGTTTATTTCTTCGAACAAATAATTCTTCTTCAATTAATTTGTTTAACGAACTCGATATAAATTCAATTATTTATACAACAATTTAATATTTTTAAACATATTCTAATCAATAAATTTAATATCATATATTAAAACGAAATCTTTTTTTCGAATTAATTTCTTTCGTATTTAATAATAAACGTCGAAATATACTTAATCTTATTTACGATTGCGCTTTTTCTTTAGTCTCAATTCTTTCATATTCTCATTTCGCATTTCAATCTATCTAATTCTCAACTCAAAAAACTTTACTCAATTATATACTTCGTTTCAATCGAAAGTCTTTCAAATAAAAAATCGAATCTCAACAAATAAAACAATTTCTCTACTATAAACCATATAAAATAACGTATACTCAATTAGTCTATAAATAGTCATTCGATTCGCAAAAAAAACAATTAATAAATATTTCAATCAATTTTTCTTATTTCTTTTCGTTAAAACAATCAATATAACAATAATAAACTAATATTCTCGCTCAATCATTTTATTTACTTTCGAATTGTATACAAAAATAATAATTCATCTAATTTCAAATCTATTCAATTCTTTGATAACAATTCTTTTGAATTCGAGTTCTTCGTCTAATTTTATATAATTGAAAACGCTGTATTTACAAATAATATCATTATAAATAAATTTAATAATCTTTTTAGAAATCGAATTTTTTATTAATTTAATCTCAATTCAATCGAAAAAATCATCTCGTACTACAATCAAACTATCGAACATTTCACATTGCGAAAATTTAATTACATTTATTTCAATACAATAAAATAACGAAACTACTCTTTAAAAATATAAAACTTTCTCGTATTTCTTTTTACTTTTGTACTAACAATCGTTACAATTTACTACAAAATCTCGAACGTTTTTATAGTACTTTTTCTAGTAATATCGATTAATTATTCAATAGTAAATACTTTTCTTTTTAATATATTCGAATTTATTATATAATTTAATTATAATTATTATACGTTGTTTTAAATCGTTTAAAACAAATCGAAATAAATAAAACTTAATAGTATTTCTTTATAGTATTTTGTTTCGAATATTATAATCGACGAATTTTCGAATTAATTTACAAAATTCTACTTTTAAAAACTATTTTAATCGTTTTAGAATTGTTAAATATCAAGTAATATTTTAAAAATAATTCGAATAATTATTATCAAAAAAAAAGATAATATTATTATTATTGTCATTATTTAATAGTTTATTGATTTCAGAGAAAGCGATTAATACAACGCATACGAAAAATGCGATTGATATCGAAAATTGAAAACTAAAAATACCAAGTTTAAAGAAATTTTTTTAAATTTAATTTAATAATTCAAACAAATATCTTCGTTTTACGTGTCCACTTTCAATTACAAATAGTCTATTTTCAATCTTTCGATTAATTTTGCGTTTTTTAATCGAGATTGAAATTATTTCAATGTAATCAAATTCAATTGCAATAAATTTATCGATATTTGTCTTTTTTTTTTAAATTGTTATTTTTTATTCGCAGTCTTTTGAATAATCCGTTTATAATAATATAAATATTTCTTTTAATATGTTTGATTTCGAAGTCGAATAATCGTATTCAAACGAATTAACAAATAATTAAAGTATCAAAAAAATTTATTATTACTCGATTCAATTGAACGACGAGCGTATTAATATTCGTTTTAAGAATAAAATAAACACTATATAATTAAAATCGTAATTTGCGAAAATACTTTAAAATTCTTTGATACTTTTTTTTTATCGCATTATAATTTCGTTTAATAGTATTTCAAAATCTTAACTCGTATCGAATTACTCGTTTCTATTTTTTATCGTTATACTAATCGAATATCTTTCTATACTTTTATTAATTAATATCAATACTTAGAATAATCATTTTCTATTTATTTACAAAATCGTAATAAATTTTGCAAAATATTAAAACCATCGTAAATTTGTCTTATAAAAACACTATAGCGATTTTTTATTTTTTTTCTCATTCGAAAAATTCGTTTTTTTTAATTAATCAATATAACAACTCAATAATAATACTAAAATATTGAATTTATATTTTGTAATAAATACAAATTCCAATAAAAACTTTGATTTCAAAAATATTATTATATTTAATCTATTCTAGAATTTTAATAATTTTTGTATTTTTAAAAAAACACTTTTTAGAATTGCAAACGAAACTAATAATAATTATTTCGTTTTAATAGAATTGTAATTTGAATCTTATACAAATTTGAATTCTCTCGATTCGATTTAGTGTTTTATTCAAATTTTAAATATATTCAAAAACGAATCGACGAATCTCTAGAAATATCAACTCATTATCGTAATTCGTATAAAGTCTTTTGATTTTTACGTTATTCAAAAATAGTATCGCGATTCTAAGAAATACGTTTTTTAGAATTGTTATAATAACTCGAACGAATTAAACTACAAAATTAATTATTTTTTGAGACGATATTATTATTCGTAGAAATTTTAATAAAATTATAAAAATAATTATATTTCTATTTCGAACGTTTAACGTAAATTGATCGTATTCAAAAAAGAAATCTATTAAAAAAACGCAAAAATATTTAATAAACTTTTCAAAAAATTTATTTACGAAAAGAAATATATTAACGTTTTTTAAAATAATCGAATTCATTTTCATAATCGTATTAATCAATCGATAAATTCCAACGATTTTTTTCGCGATTAAAAACTATAAATTCCGATAAAAACTATCGCTTTTTTCGAGTATTTCGCGATCAAATCGTTTTTAAAGCATTTTTACTACAATTGAAAATAAGATTTTAAAATAATAAAAACTTTTTTCTTATTACGTCATATATTAAATTGTTTTAATACGAATAAACAAATTGATATTTTTATAGATTTTAAAGACTTCTTTTTAATCAAATACTATTGTCTTTTTACGATTGAATATTATTTCATTAAATATTTCTTTTTCAGATTTCTATAGTCAATTTTCGACAAATAGAAATATTAATCGCTTAAAAATAAATCGTAATCTTTTTAATATCGAAACAATTCGCAATAACAAATATTTTACATATTTTTTAATATACTCTTAAAATATTTCTCACGCTTTAAATCGTTCGAATTAATCTTTTCGTCTTTTAAAAACCTCTCCAATTTCGTCGATTAAATCGACAAATTGTACTTTTTTGAATTTGAGTTTATATATCGTATTAACGTCTATATTAAATAATCTCAAATTGAAATTGTTTAACGACAAAACTATTTTTTTTATTCGAGTTTTTCTCTCGTTTCTATACTCGAAAATCTTTCGATTTCGTTTTTTTTCAATAGAATAAAATAATTAACGCTTTATACCGTTCTTCAAATATTCTCTTATAATGTTCACGTTTAAAAACAATAATATTATTACAAAAAAATACTTTTTCGTTTTCTCGTTAAAAACTTTTTTATTCAAAATCTCGTTTATTTTCTCTTTATCAAAAAAAAAAAACGTCTCATAAAAAATCGAAAAAAATAATTTCGCTTTTTGTATTATTTCATTTGTATCTTTTTTTGAACTAGTAGCGCTTGTTTCAATCGTATTTATTTTACATAAAATAATATTAAAAGTATTTAATAAAAAATTAAAAATAGAAAAAAATTCATTAAAATATAAAAACCGTTCGCGAATTCTAATATTATATTGTTCTCTAACAATACCAATACTTAGTTTCTCGCGTTGTATTCTTTTTCTGATGCTTTTTCGACTCGAGAGTATATGTAAATATAGCGATTTTTAGTAATTTAATGCAAATAAGTTTTCAAGAGAAAAATAATTATAATCATATAAATAGAATTAAAATCTTTGAAATTTTAAAATATACTATTTTACGAATTATTATTTTTGTATTCAATTTGTATTTTTATTGTAACGACGAATAATTGTTTTAAAAAAATCTTTTTTGTATTATTTACAAAGAAAAAAAAAATCTTATATTCGACTCCGTATTCAATCTCTACTTTCATAATTACTACTTCGACGAATTCGAAGTTTTATTTAATAGTAATAAACAACTAAAAATCTTCGATATTTGCAATAATACTATCGAAATCTCGAACTATATACGTAAAAACAATACAATACTTCACTTTAATATTTAATATTTCGCATTTTTTATTCGAATCAATTGATTCAAACAAATTAAAATATAGTTTAAAAACAACGACAATATACTTTCTTTTAATCAATAACAAGAAATCGATTTCTACGAAATTAATTTTAAGTATTACAAAATTCTCAATAATAAAAGCAAATTAACTCGTCTTTTCAAACATTCTATAAAAACTCTAAAAAAATTGTTTCATAGAATCAACGATTTCTAGTATTTCTCTTATTACAACAATTTTAATATCTATTAAAATCAAATAATAAATATTGTTTCTTTACTATTAATTAATAATTACTATAATAAAATTCAATGTTTTCAAAGTATTAATAATCATTTTTATTCTTTTTTGAATTCTTAAAAGCGATATTATACTTTTAAAAAATCTTTGCAATAAAACTTCATTAACAAAATTATTATTTCTAGCGTCGAATTATTGTCTCAAAATTTTATTTTTCGATTAATTTACGTTCATTTTTTCTCGTTTTTCGTTTTAAGCGCTTTATAAAATTTGTTATTACAATTCGACTTTTAAATACTTTTTTTTTATTTTTGTTTTTCATCGAAAGTTTTCTCGTATACTTTGAATTTTGCTTTTCGATTTACTTATTATTACTATATTTACTATTACTATATTTATTAACAATTTTTCGTAGAATTTATCAATAATCGCTCTATTAAAACTTTAAACGTTAATATTATTACTATTAAAAATATGCAACGATAAATTCAATCTTTTTAAAATTTCTTTATTAGTACTAATTTTACTTTTTTCTTAAACAATAAACTGAACAAATTCTTAGATTTTTTGTGCATTTTTAAAACGTTTATTGAAATCGTAATCAAAAAGTCCTCTAATTACTTGTTTTATAATCTGATCATATTAGCGTCGATTGTTTTTAAGTGTAAACGATCGCAAAAATCGATTACGACTCTAAAAATTATAATACTATTAATCGTTCTCCCAATAGTAATATTCACGATTGATTAATTTATCTATAAATAAACAGTAATCCACGAAAAAATAATCAATAAAAAAATCGATTTTTTTATTCTTTGTTCACTCGAAATACTCAAAATAATATCGCTCGCTTTATTAATCGTTGTATACAGCGTTGGCCTTTATTACATTCCTTTGAACGATCGACGATATATTTTACAAAGACTCAATCGATATTAAACTATATGAAATTCTATATTCGCTTTTTTTTATATTACTATATTTTTCTCGTTTTCGATTAAAGTTTTTTTCTCGTTTATATTCTCGTAAAAAAATAAACTGATTTTAATTTTGATTTATAGAAATTATAATACTATTTAATTTTTAAGATATTTTCGTAGTATTAGTATTTAAAACGATTTTCAAATCGTTAAATAACACGAAAAAAAAAAGAAAACTTTTTCAATTCTTTAATAAAATCGTTTATTTAAATTAAAAGTTTTAATACGAATATTTATCGAATTCTTTAAATTTAAATAATACGTAAAATCGAAAATTGAAATTCGATATAAGTTTTTTTAGCGATTGTATACATTTTTTATTGAATTTTTTCTATAAATAATTCGAGTAAAATAAAAAATAGTAAATTATTAATTGCATTTAAAATCATTCTTTGTACTACGATATTTAAATGTTCTTATTAAATTTTCGAGTATTTTAAATCGTTAATTTTATTGTATTGCCGTTTTTTTTTTTTATATTTATATACAATAATCGTTTTTTCGTACATTTTATCGTAATTGTAAATAGATATCTCTATCGACTCGTAATCGATTTCTTTGAAAATTCGTTCTTTAATATGTATTAAAAATCCTTTTATAAACTCGCGTTTTTAATATTATTTGTTCAATTTATTCCGTTTAATCAATTTCTTGAATACTCGATCGAACAAATTTACGTACGTTTTTATTACTAAAAAACTTTTCGTAAATTGATTAATAATTTTATATAAAAACTTTATATTCATTTAATAGTACTTTTAATCGTATTCGCGAAATTCTTTTTTTAGAGCGTTATAAAACTCTTTTTCTAAGTAGTTTTCAGTATTATACTTTAATATAAATCGAATTTACTCTTTGTAAATCGAATTAATATATTACAAAAATCGTATTTTTTTAATTTCTAAAATAATTTTGTAATCTTCGTACATATTATCGTATTATTTCAAAAAAATTGTAATATTATTTTCTTTGAATTAAAATATTTTAAAAACTCTAAAAAAAAACATTTATAATTTTAATACGAATATATACTTTTCAAAGTTTTACATTTTTAAAAAATTGTTTTTATTATCCGTAGAAAATTTCTTAGAAAAAATCGATAACGTAATTAAAATAAGAATATTTTTTATCAAAAAAAGTAAATTTTAATACGAATAATTTACTGATTTTAGTTTTTAAACTAAGAATTGATTTAGTGATTCAAAAATACGAATTTTCAAATTACTATCTCCAAATAAAATTCGTTTTAAAAATTAATTTCTATTTATATCGTTTTCTCGTGAAATTCTTTTTATTCTAATTCTTATTCGAAATTTCACTCGCTTATTCGTTCTAATAAAATGTATTCTCCAAATAAATACTTTTTTAATCGATTTCTTTCGATTGAAATTTTTTGTTTCAATCTTTTTCGTATTATTTTCTGAAATCCGAGACTCATTCTAACTCTACTATTCCAACTTGAAAACGATTACGAGCGATCCGCGAATTACGACTCTCAAAAGAATTAAAACTAAAACATAAAACAATAAAACAATTTCGTTTTTTAATGCTATAATCTTTTTTCTTTTTCGCATCAAAACTTTCTCTCTTATATTCCAATTTCCACTAAAAATAAAGCCAATTACTGTAAATAATCGCCACGAATTTCTTTTTTTCTTTTTTATATTCGTTTTAATACTAACTATTTCAAGTAATTCAATACGTAATTCTCATAAATCAATACTTTTTTACAATTTCGCAATCTTATAATCAAATCATTTAATCTCGAACAATACAATTAAAACAAAAAATTCTCGTCAATTGATTTTCAATCTCCAATTTCCAATAATTTGAATTTTTTTTTAATAGTAATAAAAAATAGAATACACAAATCGCACATAAACAGTTCTCAGCGAAGTCCATTGAAACAACTCATTTCTCGACGTCGTTTTACTAATATAGAAAAACAATAAAATACAAAATAAAAAAATCTAATCGTAAATCAATTCGTTTTAATCAATAAACTAAACTCATTCGAAATAATCCGTAATCCGTAAATCAATCAATCAATCAATCAAAATAAAAATAAAAAAAGTTATTAATTAGTCTATAGTAAACGAAAACTCTTTATATACTAAAAAACACGTGACTAGTACTGCCTTCGAAACTAGCTATTTACAAGGATTTTTAAAGAGAAAACATATAATTTCACTATATTAATTAATTAATATAATTATAAAAATAAATTTAATTATTTTAAAAAACGTTAATAAATTTTTTAAAAAATTTATTAAATATTTTTATATTTTTTTATTAAATTCTTTTTAAATATAATTAATTTATTTTAAACGTTTAAAATAAAAATATAATAATTTTTATTATTTTATTAAAATTTTATTAAAATTTTATTAAAATTTTACGAATAATAATATTATTTTAAAAAATAATTAATTTTATAATTTAATATATTTAAAATTATTATAATAATTTTAAAAAACGTATTTTTTAAAATCGTAATAATATTTTTAAACGATATAAAAATTAAAAAACTTTATATAAATTATAATAGCAAATAAATATTTTTAAAAATTTATTAATTTATTTTAAAATATATTTAAAATATTAAATCGAATAAAAAAAATTTAAATTATAATTTTATTAAAATAAAATAATTACTATTAATTTTATTTATAATTTTAAATTTTTTTTTTTTAAAAATATAAAAATTATTAAAATCTTATTTATTATAAAATATAAATTTAATATTTTAATATTATTATTAAATAATTATATTAATTAATTAAAAAAAAAATTTTTTAAATAAAAAAAATAAAAAATCATTATAATATTTTTATTAATAAATAAAAAATAATTATTTTAAATATTAATATTAATTAATAAAAATACAAAGAAATATTTAATTAATATAATAATAAAAAACAAAAATAAATAATTTGATATAAATTATAATTATAAAATATTATTAAATGAAATTATAATACAATAAAAAGAAAATATTAAAATATTTTAAAATATTTTTATAAATTATAATTTTAATTATATAATATTTATTTTATTTTTAAAACGAATATTAATATATTTATTATATAATTAAATCGAATAATAATAAAAAATTTTAAAATTAAATATATTAAAAAAATATTTATATTATAATAAACGAATTCTTTAAAAAATCGTAAATAAAAAATAATAATTCAAAAAAAAAAATATATATTAATAAATTTATTATAATTAAATTTAATTATATTAAATTAATTTTAATTTTAATTTAAAAACAAAAAATTAATTAAAAAATAAAAAATAAATATATAAAATAAAAATATTTATTTGAATTATTAAATTAAATTTAAATTTTTTTTTAAATTTAATATTTTTAATTTTTAAATTTTATATATATTATATTAATTACTTTTTTTAAAATTAATAAATTATTAAATAAAAATAATAATAATAATATTTTTTTTTTAATAATAATTATTTAAATTATTTTTAAAATATTATTTAATATTTAATAATTTTAAAACGATTAAAATATTTTTTAAAAATAAAATTTTATTAAAAATTTTTATTAAATTTTATTTTTTTTAATTTATTTTAAACGATTTAAAATAATATATAATAAATTTAAATATATTAAAAAAAATATTATAAAAATATTTGAAATTTTATTATTTTATTATATTAAAATAAACGTAATTAAATTTTCGTAATATAAAATATTTAATAATTTAATTATAATATAAAATAATTTTTTCGATTAAATTCAAAATTAAATAAATTATTATTTTTATATATAATTTAAAAATAATTAAAATAATTAAATAAAAATATTAATTTATTAATTTATTAATTTTTTTTTTTTTCGTATTAAATAATTATTTATAAATTAATTGAATATATATTATTTTATTTATTAAAATTCGATTTTCTATTTAAAAATTTTTTAATCGAAATTAAATATATAATTAAATTTTAAATTTTAAATTTTAAATCAAATAAATTAAAATATAAAATAAAAATATAAAAAAAATAAAATTAAAAAAAATATATAATTATAAATAAAATTAAAAATATTTTAATATATAATATTAAATTTATTAAATAAATTAATTAAAAAAATAAATAAAATAATAATTTAAAAATTATATATAAAAAGTTTTATAATAAATAAAATATTTAAAAAATTAAAAAAAAATTTAAAATTATAATTCGTATTTTTAAATTTAATAAAATCAAAAAAAATAAATATATATAATTTTTTAAAAATTAAAAAAAAAAAAAAATTTTTTAAATTTTAAAATAATAATAATTTTTTAATTAAAAATTTTTTTTTTTTTTATTTATAATAATTTTTTTTTTTTATTAATTTTAATAAATTTTATTTACGTTTTAAAAAAAATTTTATTTTTTAAAAAACTTTTAAAAAATTTATAAATTTTTTTTTTAATTATATTTAAATTATAAAAACGTTTATTAATATTATATTTATTATAATTTATAAAAAAAAAATTTTTTTTATAAATTTTTTAATTATAAATTTTTTAATTTTATATTAATTTAAAAATTATAATTTCTTTTTAATATTATTTATTTATTAATTTTTTTTTTAAATTTTTAATTTATATTATTTTATTTATAAATATATTTTATAATATTTTTTATAAATACGATTTATAAATTTTTATTTTATTTTTTTAAAATTAATATTATAATATTTTTAATTATATATATTAATATATTTTAAAAAATTTCTTATAAAAATAAATAAATTTTATAATTTTAAATTATTTAAAACGTAAAAATATTTATTTATTTATTTTTATATAATTTTTTTCAATTTTATTAAAAAAAAATCTTTTTTAAATTTATACGTTTTTTATTTTTAAAATTTAATTAATTTATTATATTATTTTTTATATATAAATTTTTAAAATTTTTATAATATTATTATTATATTTTAAAAAAATGTTTTATTAAATTTTAAAAATACGAATTTTATATATAAAAAATAAAATAAAAATAATTATAATACGTTTATATAAATCGTATAATACGATTTTAATAATTTATAAAAAATTATTAATAAATTATTATTTAAAAAAAAATAATTATAATTAATTAAATTAAAAAAAATTAAAAATAATATATAATTTTAAATAAAAACTTTTTTTTTAAAATAAATAAAATTAAAAAATTATATATCGCATTTTAATAAATTCGATTTAATTTGATTAAAATTTTTAATAATATATTTAAATATTATAATTAAATTTTTTTTTTAAATTTAAATATTTTAATAATTTATTAAAAATTTTATTAATAAATTTTATAATATATTATTTATAAAATTGTTTTTTCGATTTAATAATTATAAAAAAACGTTAATATATTTAAAAAATACAAATAATAATTTAATAATTATAAATTTAAATAAAATAAATTTAAAAAATAATTGATTATTATTATTAATAATATAAATATTTAAAATATTAATATTTTATTTTTTAATCGATTTTAATAATAATAATATTATTATTATTAATTTTTTTATATACAAATTTTTATTTTTTTAAATTTTTTAATTTATTTATTTTTTGTTTTAATATTTATATTAATTAAATTTAAAAAATATATTATTAAAAATAAAAAATATAAAATTATTATTATTTTATTTTAATTAAATAATATACGTTTAATAAATAATTATATATATAATATAAATAATATTTAAAATTCGAATATTAATTTTTTTAATATTTTAAATATTCGTTTATTTAATAATTTTATTAAATTTATTATATAACGTTTTATAAAAATTTAATTATTTAAAATTTATAAATTATATATTAAAAAAAACTTTTAAATTTATTTTAATATTCGTTTTTAATTTTTAAATATTATTATTATTTTTTATTATAAATAAATAATATTAATAAAAAATTAATTTTAATTTTTTTAATTAAATTGTTTATTAATTTAAAAATTATAATAATTTTTTAAATAAATAAAAAAAATTATTTTATTATTATTTTTTTAAAAAATTAATATATTAAAATTTTTTTTTTTATATAATATATATTTTTTTTTAATATTTAATTTTTATGAATGAATTTTAAATTATAATTATTATTTTATTAATTTTTTTATAAAAAAAAATAAATATAATTTAAAATTTAAATTTATTATACGTTAAATTTTTTTTAATAAATTTAAAATAATTTATTCGCGATTTAATAATTTTAAAAAAACGATAAATTAATTATTTAAATAAAAGTTTTTTTTAATATTAAAAAACGAATTTCAATTGAAAATTTTTTGAATTAAATTTAATTAAATATTATAAAAAAATTTTTTAAAAATTAAAATTAAATATTTATAAAATAAAAATTTTTATTAATTGAATTTATATTAATAATTTTAATTTTTTTAATTTTTTTATTTTATTTTTTATAAATTTAATATTTATTAATATTAATAATAAATTTAAAATCTTTTTTAAAAATCGATTTTAAAAATTTTTTAATAATAAATTTTTTTTAATAATATTTAATTTGAAAAAATTAATATAATTTTTAATATAATTTATTATATAAAATTTTTAAATTATTTTATTATTCGATATAAAAATTTTTAATAATTAAATTATTAAAATTTATTTAAAAACAAAAATTATAATTTAAATTAAATTAATTTTTTAATATTTTAAAATAAAAAAAATAAAATTTATTAATATTTTTTTTTATTAAATTTTAAAAAAAAAAAAATTGTAAAAAAATTTAATATTAATAAAAATATTAAAAATAATAATAATAATTTAAAAAATTTCAAATTTAAATTTTTTTTTTTTTTAATTTTTTTTTTTCGAAACTCGAAATAAATTTATTATATAAAAAAATAATTAATTTTAAAAATAATATTAATTATATATTTTTTAATATATAAAATTTTTTTATTTATTATAAAATAATTAAAAAAAAAATTTTTTTTTATTTTAATTAATTAATTAATTTATAAATTATAAATTATTTTAAATAAATTTAATTTATTAATTAAAACGAATTAATATATAATTAATTTTTTTAATTTTATATTTTATTAATTTTTTATAATATTAATATAATAATTTTAATTTAAAATATAATTTTTAATATATATAATAAATTATTTTAATTATATATTTATTATATAAATTAAATTGTTTATAAAAAAACAAATATTATATATTAAAATTATATAAATAATTATAATATATACGTTTTATTAATATAAATTAATTTATAAAATTTTGATTTAAATTTAAATTATTATTATTTATTTTTATAAACGTAAAATTAATTTACGTTTAAAATTTTTATTTTATATAAAGTTTTTTTATTTATTTTATAAAATTTAATATATTTATATTTTATTAATATTATATTATTTTATATTATTAATAATTATATAAACGAAATTAAATAAAATAAATTTTTTAATTTATAATAAAAATTAAAATATTAAATATTTAATTAAAAATAATAAATAAAAATTTTTCGTTTTTATAAATATTTATTAAAAATAATTTAAATTTTTATAATTTTAAATTATAATTATATAAAAATTATTAAATTAATTTTTTTTATATATTTTTATATATTTTTATTTTATTTGTTTATTTATTTTTCGAAATAATTATTTATTTTTTTTAATTATAAAAATATTAAACGTAATAAATATTATTAAATTAATATTTATATATATATTAATATAATATTATATTTTTTTATAATTTAATATTTTTTAAATTCATATTTTTTAAATTATATATTAAATTAAATATTTTTTAATAATATTAATATTTATTATTATTATTATAATATTTAAATTTTTATTGTTTTAATAAATTATTTTAAAATTTTATATATATTATTTAATAGTATAATATTATAATTATTTATTTATATTTTAATATTTTTATTTAATTAATTTTTTATATTTTTATTTATTATTTATTTTTTTATTAAATATTTATATATTATTTAATAAATAAAAACGTTTTTAATTTATTTATTTATTATAAAATTTATTTAAAGTTTAATATTTATATAATCTATTATTTTTAATTTAAAATATATTAAATTTTTATATTTTTTTTAAATTTATTTCGTTTTTAATAAAATTTATTTTCGTTTTATTTTTTCATTTTTTCGTTTTTTATTATTATTATTTTTAAAAAAATAAATATAATTATTTCGATTTTATTAACGTTTAATAATTTTTAATCTTATTATTTTTTTAATTTTCATTTATTTTTAAATTATTTTAATATTATATTTATATAATATATAATTTTTTAATATATATATTTTTAATAAATATAAAAATTTATATTTAAATTTTAAATAATTATATTATTTTATTTATTATTTATATTTTTATTATATTTTTTATAATTTATTTTTAATTAATTTAATTATTTATATTTTTTAAATAAAACTTTTTTTAATTAAATTATAATTTTATAAATTTATAATTAATATTTTATTTTTAAATTTTAAATTTTTTATTAAAAATTTTAATTTATTATTATGAAAAAAATTTACAATAAATATTATTAATATATAAATTTATTAACGTTAATAATATTTAAAATAATTAATATTTTTTAATTAAATAAATAATATTATTTTATAATTTCGTATTAAATATTAAAAAATAATAATTTAACGTTTTAAATTTATATTTTAAACTTGAAAAAAATCATTTTAATAAATATTAAAATATTATTATATCGAATATAAATTTTTAAAAACTTTATATTATTATACATAATTCGAAATATTAATTTTATAAATTATAAATATATATTTTTAAAAGTTTTTTTTGTAAATAATTTTTATATTTTATAATTATATTTAAAAAAAATAAAAATTAATAATATTATTTTAATTTAAAACTTTTAAATATTATTATAATAGAAATATTTAATAATTATTAATTTAAAATTATACAAATTATAATTATTTAATTAAATTAAATCAAAAGTTTTATATTATATAATACTTTTTTTAAAAATAAATAAAATTTATTATTAATTATAACTTTTATTAATTATTTAAAATTTAAAAATATTAATTTTTATTTAATTTTTATTTAAAACGATATATTATTATATAAATAAAAATAAATTTTTTTTTTACGATTATATAATTTTTATATTAAAAAAATAAAAAAATTTTTTAATATTATTATTTATATATATATTAAATTATAAATATTTTATAAATAAATAAAAATTAAATTAAAATATAAAAAATTAATTAAACGATATTGAAAAAAATTATAAATAATTTTTTAAAATATTTTTTAATAAAAAAACGTTAATAATAAAAATAAAAAAAAAAACTTTATAAATAATATTAATAATAAAAAAATTACAATTTAAAAAATTAATTTTATAACGATTATAATAATAATTTTTTATTTTATATTAATAATACGATTTTTAAAAAAATTATTTTTAAATTTTATAATATATTTAAAAATTTATTAAAATATTTTCGTAAAATTAAGAATTTTAATTTATAAATATTTTAAATTTAAAACGAAATCGATTTTTAATTTAATATATATATTTTATTTTATTTTATAATATTAAAAAAAAAAAATTTTAATTTTAAATTTTTTTTTTTAATATAATTTAATTTTATTATTTATATTTTTTAATTTAATTTAAATATTAATTAATTAATTAATTAATTTGTTTATAATAATATTTATTACGTTTACGTTTAAAAAAACGAAAATAAAAATTTAAATTCGTATATTAAATTTTATAAAATTAAAATCGTAATATATTTTTAAATTTAAAAAATTTAAAAATTTAATTTATATTATTAATTACAATTATTTTAATATAATATCAATTTATATATTTAATAAATACTTTGTTTTTAAAAGTTTTAAAATTTAAATTAATAAATATTATTATAAAAAAATTAAAAAAATTAATAATAAAATATATTTTTTAAAATTTAAATAAATTTTAAAAAATCGTTTAATATAATTTTATATATTAATATTTTTAAAATTAAAATTATTTATTATTTTTTATAATTTATTAAATAATAATATTATTAAAAATCGTTTATATAAATAAATTTAATTATAAATATTAAAAATAATAAAATTTTAAATTTAATATTAATAAAAAAATATTTTTAAAATATTTATTATATATTGATTTTTATTATTTTATATTTAATTAAATAATAAATTTATTAATAAAAAATATAATTTAATTTTTTAAAATTTAATAAACATTTAAAAAATAAAATATTTAATATATTTTTTATAATTTAATTAATTTTATAAAATTAATTAAATATTTTTATTTATATATATATATTTTTTTAATAAATATTTACGATTTTTTAATTTTTAATAAATAATATAATAATTTTTAAATTTTAAATATTAATAAAACGATTTTGTTTTTTATTAAAAATATTTATATTAAAATTAATTTTTTTTTATATATTACAAAAAAAAGTTTTTTTATAAAAAATTAATTTTTTATTATAAACGTAAAATTTGAAATTATTTTAAAAAAAAAATTAAATTAAATTAAAATTTATAATTTTAAAACGTTATTTAATATTTTATTAATATTTTTATTATTTTATAATAAATTATTTAATATAAAAATATTAATTAATTTTATTATATAATTTTATTATTAATTTTAAATTTTTATTAAACGATATAATTATTGATTTTTTTAAAAATTTTCGTTTAATTAATTTCAATTTCACTTTTATTATTATTTTTTTATTTTTTATTTATTATAAAATCTTATAAATATTACGATCGATTATTATATATTTTATTAAAAATTATTTCTTTTGTAAATTTTATAAAATTTTAACGTTTATAAATTGAATTAATTTTATAATTTTATTTAATTCGTCGATTGTATTCGCACATTTGATTTGATTTAATTATTAATTGCTAGTAAAGAAAACATTCTATAAAAAACAATAAAAACAGTCAAAAAAAAATTCGTACATTGTTTAAATATCGTTGAAACTTTTCTCGTACTTCCGTTTTCTATTTTCAAAACGGATTTCCTTTATTACTTTTTCTTCAACGAAGGCGAGGTTTATAGCGATCTCGACGTTTCGTGCAATGATATATCGATCCGTGACTAAATACCGGCGCAATACAAGAAAAATGTAAATATTGTTGTAAAGTGAAAGTTTGATGTCGGTTGAGGCGATAGTTTCGTGCAGTAGTTTGCAACGTGAACGATCATAGCGAGGCCAGGATTACCGCACTTATCGATAGTACTGAACGATATCCTGGAGAGTTTGCGAGAGAAGACAAATGAATGTAATATTACGATCGCAAACATGACATAGAGTAATCACTGACTCGCGAACAAGAAAAAGAAGATTCACATTTTCTGCTTATACGAATAATATTATCAAGCGACGTAAAATGAAGTGGACCCTTAGAATTAATATTTTTTTCAGCGGTTGATAAACTCTGATCGTAAGTCTCTTTATAAAAATTCTTGCTTTAAATAATACAATTTAATTCTTTTTATTTAGTTTAATTAAAATCGTTTTTATTTTCGTCGATTTTTTTTTTAACGATAAAAAAAATTCGAAAAATGTAATTTTATTATTCGTATTTTTTTCGTAAAAAAAAAATATTAAAATCGAATTTTATAAATATAAATTTATCGATTATTTTAAAATAATTATAATATTTTAATATTTAAACTATTTTTTAAAACAAAATTTATCGAATATATTATATAAAAATTCGATTATATTATTTATTATAATAAAATCGTTTTTATTAAATAAATATTTATTAAAAATATAATCGATTTTTTTAATAATTCGATCGATAATTGTCGGTTCAATCATGTGATCGCTTAGGCGATCGATTAGATGATCTTAGTTATGATCTCTATTGCCCTTGGCAACAGTTGCTTTAGCGTTCACTTTTTAATCTTACGTCTACTCTGTTTAATTATATAAGTAGAGAAATGCTCCTTCTAAGAAAAAGCAAATAGAATTGAATTATTGATATTAGACTAAGATTTTAGTGTTTCGTGATTTGTTTTTGGACGTTTTAATATTAATCAGTGATTGAACTCGTTCGATTATAGAGTAGCAAAGTTACTTACGAAGAAACAGCAATTGAATAAAATCGATCGAACAAAAAAGTTCAAATTGTACACAATTTATTGGTTCAATTGAACGTGAGAAAGAGTAGTTTTTGCTTGTACTAAAAGAGACTACTAGATTTCCAAAGAATATTGCGATTTTACGCTCGCTTTGTTTTTCTTGGTTTGAAATTGATTGATTTTTTATTTCACGCTTTATCGCGTATTAATAACAAGTATTTTATTGTAATTTGTTGAACAATACTAAAAACAATTTTCATGAGCTCGATACGAAGACTCGTCGAATTAATATGTTTATCGAGCACGATACGACTCGATAAAATGCTCTTCGAAAGCATGATTACACTCTCTCAAAGTACGACTTTGATCAGAGAAAGACTTCTCTATTACTCTTTCTATTTTTCGATTCGATACAATATACATTGAAATAAATACAGAGTTTCAAAGCGAGAAGTGATTAGAACTATAGATTATAAGTAGAATATAGAGAAGCATTTCTAGAATGGACAAAAGAAATGTTTGAAAAGAGAATAAATAGAGACACGAAAAGAAAACTACGTGAAATTTTGCGGATAAATAGAGTATAAATATCGAAAAAACGATTTATTAAAGTTTTAAAAGTATTAGTAGATATTGCAAATAAAAAGAAACAATCAAAGTAATCGCATGAAGAAATTGTGAAAATGAGTTTAATAAGAAATTTCAACTCATAGAAGAATACAATCGATCCAAAGACAAAGCAAACTCGAAAGTTAGCGTTTTTCGCTATTTCTATCGAGAAAATTAAAAAGATAATATTAGTACTTTTGAACTCCTTTTCTCAATTACTAAGACTTGCCATAGAACTTTTTATAGAGCAGACGACGCTATTCGAACATACGATACTTCAAAAACAATTCTAAAAGTACAATAGAATATTGTTACTAAATTTGCCGCCAAAGAACGAGAATTTGAAACGAAACTCGTCGTTTTTACTATTATTAGAAGTTGAAAAATTACCAAAGGATTTTAATCGATCAATATACAATTTCAATCGCGAGAATCAAGTAATATCCAGTCTCGGCAGAGAATTAATTATTCTTATAAAAATCTACGACAATAAGTTTAAATACTACGAAAAAAAAGACTCATTGAATATGTTTATATAAGTATTCGAAGATTTATATTCGAAAGCAAGCGTTAGACCTGAGAATTACCGTGACGCGTTTTCGACTATGTTTGCCGACGAGGCTAGCGAATTCTATTACCAGAAACTCGCTGGAAAAGGCTTGCTCTTCGATAGAATGATTGAGATTGTAAGATCGAATTTCGAGATCGAAGAACGCCGAAATAGAATATTCAATTAGTGGAACACGATTATACTCGCGTCAGTTCGAGCGCAAAACCCAGATAAGACGATTCTCGAATACTTCGAGATACTGCGCCAAAGACTGATTCAAAAACAGTTTGATCTACGCTCGAATATGCGAACAGAGACCACTATACGGAACAAGCTCTACTACGCTTGCCGAAGCGTACCAGAGTACTACTAGGCGCTCTTTCGATTTTCATCGAATTTCCAAGCGACATGCGAAAATGTCCGTAATGCGATTTCATTTCAAGCGAAAGTGGAAATAGTCTTTAGAACTTTTATAGTCGGAAAAAGAAAAGCTTATCGAGACATAATCAAATCATACTTCGCAGACTGCAAATATTACGATAAAAGTACTCAATATAGCGATCAGACTAATCACAAAAAGCCGATAATATACTAAAACAAGAAAAAGTATTTCGTTTGTAAGAATTCGAATTGTTAAAATACTCGCTATACGTTAAAAAAAAGAAAAAGAGCGTACGACGACTTTAAAAAGTCGAGACTGTTCGATAAAAATAAAATGATTTAATTCGTGATTGAGTTCGAAGAACTAGATTTCGATATCGCTGAAAAATACGAACAATTCGTCGTTGAATTTGTTAAAGAAAAAGATTTATACGGAAACGATATCACGCGATCGACTAATTACTTTATGACATCCCACGGCACGATTGATAGACTTAGAATTATCGAATTACTCGATCGCCAGTCAATTTATTATACGATATTGAATGTCGCAATGCAATCGAGATTGTTTTCGATGTTTATTAATACAAAAATGTACTTGACGAGTCACTACGTATTAAACGTTTTTATAAGCATTATAATCGATATTAGTACCGTTTAACGATCGACTACCGACGAAAGTCAGTACTTGGCTTTTCAACGGATTCGAAACGTCAAATTGGACGGATTTAAAGTTGAAAAAGTAGTGATCAAATTTGAAATCGGCGAAATTTTATTTCTTGGGATTATCGATATCGACACGCTAATTAGACGTGTTACGTTTCACGTGGTTCTAATAGACGTGCTTTTTCTACTGTGCTTTCAAGATATGGACAGACTGCGAGTTAGATTCGATAATTTTGATAACGTGTTTATTTGAAATGGACAGCGTACGTCTATTATTAGAGCGTTTAAATATTTTTGGATGTTGTTTGATTTATTCGAAAGTTTGATTTATAGTAGTTGTGAGATTTTTACGGCAAAAATCGATTTTATTACTTGTTATTTGACTGAGACGAAGTTCAAACGATTGCACAAGCGCTTCGAACATCCATCGGCCGCCAAATTCGCGCGAGTACTAGAGCGTAGAAAACATTCTACGAACTTCGAAGAAATTAAGAAGATAACGAGGTTTTATTAGTAATGTCAAATGAATAGTAAATTCTTTGATCGTTTCAAGTTTACATTGCGCGACGATTATAACTTCAATTACTTCGTTTATTTAGACGTATTGTAGATCGACGAGAAATCAGTACTCCAAGTCGTAAACGAGATTACAGTATTTCAAGTCGCGAAGTTCTTTGTAAATATATCGGCGAAAGAAGCATAGAATGCTTTTCGAGCGTATTGAATCGACGTTTACTTTGGACTACCGATATTTGCTATTCATGACCTTAGAACGAATTTCAATTCTAAGGAATTTCGTGATAACGCTAAGAGTATAGATATTGATTTGAAGACTATACTAGTAGAAGCTCACAACTCGATTGGTCTAATAGAGAAGTACTACGTCCCATTGAAACGTGCGTATAATATATTACTTCGAGAATTTCTCGATTTGCGAAAAGAAGAGCGATTTCAAATAGTGATCAAAGTAGTCAACGATACGACGAGATCGAACGGCATTATTTTTATACTTCTTGTTTTCGACGTTTACTCTCGAATATTACAATGGGACGCGCTTACAGTATCAATTGCCGTCAGAGTTAAAACGGTAGAAAGTACAATAATCGCGGTCCGAGAATGTTATACTACTCGTCAAATCAACGACGCTCTACGAATGAAAAATAGTTTACAGAACTATTATTTAATCGATTTATTTTTAAATTCAAACGTATTTATTTGAAAAAAAAGTAAAAAATAAAGAAGATCGTATACGCTTTTGGCAGTAGATAGAGAAATATATCAATTACAATTATCAAATGAACTAAGGAATTTCCGTAGTACTACAGTAAAACCATTCTATTAAGATCTCGAGTAACTCGAAAAGCAATTAGAAAATTATTTATTAAAAAAAAACTTACTAGAAGATCTAGACTTAGAATCAAACTTCTCTAGAAGGAGTTCGAAAACAAGAGAAAATATGTTTGATTTATTTCGCTCGGCCAAGAAAATCTCGTATGCTTCGAAGGAGAACTTACGCTTATCTCGAATTGCAATAGAGATCTCTTTCTACGTTTCCAGTCTCGACGAACACATTTATATGACAATTTATATAAATATAAAAACTTTCGAAATTTATTTGATTAAGAAAAAAACTAAAAATAAGCAATTGTTTATAGATTTTCGCGCAAAAGAAATTATTACTACTTCAAGCGATCCGTTCGCAGTTTCTCATAAAAAAGAAATTAATAGACTAATCGTGAAAAAAGTTTTTAAACTAATTCTCAATAACTCGAAAAAAATTGGCAACCAACGAATTTTCGACTTAAGACTAGTAGACGAGATCAAAAGCATAGAAACGGTAACTCTATACGAGAAATCTCGTCTTGTGATCCAAGTATTCAATGATAAAAGTAAGAAAACAATACTAATTCAATTTCCGACTATCCAGCGCATTAATCAACGAATCATCGTCGCTTTAATTCCATTTCTCAAATTCAAGGGAATTAGTCTTTACTTGAGAGACATTATTCAAGCATACGTGCAATCAACAATTTCACTAGCACGTGTTATTTTCGTCAGGTCTCCGAAGGAAATAACAAATAAGCTTTTATCGAACGTCGTTTTCAAAGTAATTAAACTTCTCTACGAAATCCCGAAAGCGAGAATACATTGGTATAGAACGTATAGTACTCACTACAGAGACAAACTCTCGATAAAACTCTCAATCTTCGATCTCTATCTATTTATTACAAAAAGTAACTATACTCTATTCGAGATAATCAGTATGCAAATCGACAATACGCTCATTTTGAGAAATCAAGTTTTTATAGAACTAGAAAACTCTAAATTACAAAAAACCAAACTACTAACTAAATCTATAGAGTCTCTCACGCCGAATACTCTTCTACTATTTAACGAATGCAAGCTAGTAGTGAATGAAATTGGAAATAGAATTATACTTTCGCAAAAAAAGCAAAATAAGCGCTTAGATTTAATTGATTCGAAATTAGACTTCTACAAGTAAACGTATCTCGAGCAACGTGTTCGAGAAATATATATCAGTTCTATTTGCCAATCGGAAGCTGCGTACGATATATCGGCGACAGCTCAATACCAACATCTCGAAAAGAGGCAAATTGCAGCGCTAAATAAACGGTTACAATAGTAAATAGACAATCTCGACCGTGGACTCCGATTCCTTTGTCTAGACTTACATTCAACGAAACTTTTCGTCTTTGTGGACGACTCTTTTGCTATGAATAAAGACCTCAGTTCGCAGATCGAATATGTCGTCGTTTTTGGTAATAAGACTTATAGCGATAGACAATTCGATTTGCGAGACAATTTACTCTATTAAAGCTCAACGAAATACAAAAGAATTACTCGTGCTGTTCTAGCTTTTGAACTATACGCAATAACAATAGGAATCGATATAGAAATCTCGATTTCTACTACTTTTAATCTCATCATAAAACGACTCGAGTTGAATTCAATTCTCGTGATTATTTGCACCGATTTTTTCTCTCTCTACGAGTACATGGTCAAGTTTGGCACTACCAAGGAAAAGCGTCTTATGATCGATATTATGACTATCAAACAATCGTATAAACGCAGGGAATTCTCGGAGATTCGATGGATTACTAGAAACAATAATCCAATTGATGCCATAACTAAATTTAATACTAATAAAGCACTTGAGTCGCTCGTTAGTACTAATTGCTTTAATATCAAAGTACAGAGATAAGTGCAACGTCTCGAAGCCCAAGAATCAATCGACGAGGGCGAGAATAGCGGAAAAAGCGATCGTTAAAAAAAACAGTACTAAAAAAAAAGACGTATAATTATTGTTTTAGTGTTTTTAGTGTTTTTCGATATTTTCAGTGTTTTCAAAAGCAAAATTTCCGATTGACTCAAAGGTTATAAACACCGAGTTTAAAAAAATTCCTCCAAATCTGACTTGATCGATCAGACATTACAACACGTGACAGCGACTAATTCACGATCAAATTTCCTTCTAATATTTAGTAGCGAAACAACGCATTAGCAATCGCGGTAGTACTCTCTTCTGTATCTGGTTTACGAGTTGGAAAAAGCGTCTTCTCCCAAAAAAAGAATTGCCAGTGTCGGTTCAATCATGTGATCGCTTAGGCAATCGACTAAATAATCTTAGTTATAATCTCTATTGCCCTTGGTAACAACTGCTCTAGCGTCCACTTTTTAATCTTACGTCCACTCTGTTTAATTATATAGATAGAGAAATGCCCCTTCTAAAAAAAGGCAAACAGAATTGAATCATTGATACCAGACTAAAATCTTAGTATTTCGTGATTTGTTCTCGAACGTTTTAACAATAATAATATTTAAATAATTTTATAATATCGATTTTTAAAATTGTATTAATATAAATTTTTAAATTTTAATTTAAATTTTAATTTATTTTTTTAATATTGTATTTCGTTTACAATTTTAAGATTTTTTTTAATAATATAATAAAACGTAATTTAAATAAATTTAAAAAACGAAAAAAATTTAATTGTTTTTTTTTTAATTAATAATTTTATTAATATTTTTTTTATTCGTTTTTATATAATTTTTATTTATAATTAATAAATATTATAATATATATATTGTAAAACGTATTATATATTTAAATCGATTTACGTAATATTCGCTTTTTATAAAAAATATTAATAAATTTTTTTTTTCTCGTATTTAAAATCTTTTTTTGAATTTTAATCGAGTCTAGTAACGAAGAACGATCTTTATTGTCTTTTAAAATAAATTTTTTAAAGCTTTTTATAATCGTAGTATTACGCGCTTTTTTTAAGTATTTATCTAGTACGACAGTAATCAAACGTTTTCTAGACGTTTGACGTTTCGTAGAAAGCGATGCTTTCTCGGTTTGTTCGAGTTCGGCATTATACCACTCTAAAGCGCCCATCCACTCTATCATGTTGAGAATGATTACCTTTTTGGAACGAGTGTGGCCCGCTTCTAGCATGCTGATCCACAACCGGGTCACTTTCCTAGGTCATCGGCCTACTACCATGTCAGATACCGATCTTGACAAGGAGCGGGTATACGTTGCTTATCGCGAAATTTTTAAAGACACACTCGCAAAGCTAAGGAAACGGCGTAAGATCCGCAATGTAGTAGAGAAGCACAAAGATCACCTCCATCATAAGAAACTCATCGATTCAATGGATACGGAGAAGACTTGCAGGATTTTGAGGGCTCTTCTAGTCGCACATTTGTTCGAATCAAAGTCAATAGCAGAGGCTACTTTCCCAACGCTCTTCTCAACCGGAGAGTTTGGAACTGACGGCCAGGAGGACATCTTCTGTGTAACGCGAAGCATAAAAACAAATTCAGCAACCAACCAAAAGAGCCCAATCCACGGGATTATCAGGATTCTGGCATATTCAGAGCTCTTCCATCAGGGTTCGGGCCGCAGGACTCGTATCAAATGAAGCAAACACCTCCTTCGACGGGTATTCGCATAGATGTCTCCTGGGCTGGGTTGGGGACCAGAAAGCGCCTCGGTTTAATGATCGTCATCGTCTTCAGGTTCTGATTCCGAGTCAGAGATGACTATAAGCTCGAGAGGCTGGGCAGAGATCGACAGAGACGACTTTCCAGCCGATGCTCGAACTAGCTTTCTAGGACGTTAGCCCTGTACTCCACCTCCCATGTCTTGTGCCCGCGTTCTCTTCAAGACATTGCGAGACCTCGCAACATGAGCTGCGACCCGCGGTCCGGATCCGGTCCTTGAGCACCCCCTTTGTCCCTGTTTCCCAGCAGACCCAGCAGCTGTTGATACCTCATCTTGCATACCCGCAACACCCTGTATGCTCTGAATGCTGCGGCCACCTTCTTTCCCGGAAGGAGCAGCCCTTTGGGCATCGGGAGCATTGAGATGTGCGTCCGCCGAGAGAGGCTCGTCTCGCAGGACTTGGGCTGTGTTCGTACGATTTGGGGCTCGAGATTTTTCGAGGGAAAGTGGTTGAGACGAAGCTGTGGATTCATACATACCTGACGCAGAGGATCGACATCGACACTGCAGAACATCGTGCTGAACAGTGTCGGAGCCGCAGTTGACCCTCTCACGGAGCTGAAATCAAGGACGAACTTTGGGCGCCCTGACTTCCCGAAGTTGCTCACGGAGATGCGGGAAGGGATCTTGGACCGAACGTGCTTGCCTGGGCTTGAAGGGAATATAACGACTAACGTCGGAGTGTACTTCTGTGGCCCTAACGTAGCTGCTAAGAGCATTAAAGAAGCGTGTAAAAGGTCGACAGTACCGGAAGTCCAGTTTTCCTTCTGGAAGGAACATTTCTAGGTCGGGTTTGGGGAGCCCGTAGCAGGACCTAGGAATTCTGTTGAATAGACTATTCACTCGAGGATCGAGGCTGCTTTAGTGCAATCGAATTTCGATGAATGGTGAATGAATGAAGGCGTGTTGGCATGAAGGAAATGGAAGTGGATACTGGCAAGGCTCAGCTCCTCAGGATTGCCTCTTGTGGCACATCATTCGGCTCAGCCTAGCGCCTTGACCCAGGGCCGAATGAGTGAAACACAGAATGGGTTGGCAGAGCATAATACGGTTGGGTGGTGAGGATGGATGGGAAAGTTGTCACAGTCGCAGCAAGAGCAGATCAGTGGACAATTGCAAGGGGGGAGCGTGCAGTTGTGGTGCAGAAGCAGCGGGGGAAAGGGAGAGCGAGAAGGAACAGTGGAGGGAGGATATGGAATGACAATTACTTTAATCCGCGCTGACTTCAGCAGAAGGAAGATCTTGGAATCTGAGGGTGATATAATGTTCGCCATAGAAGCTTATCAAGCAGTCATCCATCATAGGATGGCTTTCTGATCCCCGATCCAACGTCTTGGAGCGAAAAATATGTAAATATTGGTGCCAAAGATTTGTTCTTATCAACTGAGGAGCTAGGTCGGCGATTACACATCACGCTCCACAGCGTCAATCCCACTAACTGGCGGTAACTACGATTCTGCTTCTACAGCATCTTCCTCCTCCTATGGCAGGGAGCTCCACAGATCTAACAGCGAGCACACAACTGCCTCCTATATCCCTCTCTATATATTCTGGTCTCTTCATTTCTGGGACCCTGCTTTTGAAGATGCGTAGACGGGTGATCGTAGACCGACTCAGATAAAGACCAGTCCATTGCTCCTGCCGCGTTCCGCGGACTCTATGGTTCGGAAGATGGTTTGACGCTCGTGAAGTGGATGTGGTGGCGAATTATTTCGAATTACTATCTTGAGATGCGAATGTGAAGACAGCAGGGACTGTGGCGTTGTAATTGGTGTAGGAAGTTGATGATATCGCGGTGTTGAATCGTTAGTAAAGCTGTGAAGGTGGTAGAAGACATGCAAGGTCGGTCGTCGCTCAGGCCTGACGATTGCTGAGGGGTAAAAGTCGTCCCCGGCACGTGATGTTCTCCGAAGGGCTGCATTTCCGCAACAGTTCATTGGCCCCGTTGCGCGTGCATGAAGACTGAATAGTGGGACGCCCCTCGTATCTCGCGTTGTGCCGTGCCTTTAACGAGTTGAATTTTGAAACAATATAAAACTTTTGATTTCTATTTATTTGTAACTATTTTTTTTACGCGTTTTTTTTTTTTTTTTTAGAATTTTTAGTATTATATTTTTAATTTTAAATATTATTATAATAATAAAAAAATCGATAATAAAATAATTAATAATAAAAATATTAAATAAATAAATTGAATACTAAAAATACAAATTAATATAGAGATTGAAATAAAGAAAGATTTTTTAAATTATAAGAATTTAATTTTATTTTAATAAAAATTTTAAGAATTTAAATAAAAATAAAACGATTTTATAAAATTTATAAAATAAAAAAAAAATAAAAAATAAAAAAAATATATAATTTCTTTTTAAATTATTTATTTTTTATTTTTTTTATTTATTTTTTATATTTTTTATTATTTTCTCTTTTAAAATATTTTTTTTTTTAATTAATAATTTATTTTTTTATTTTATATTAATTATATATATATATGTAAATATATATTTATTTTAATTTTATATAAAAAAAAAAAAAATTTAAAAATTAAAATAAATAAATTAAAAAAAGATTTTATAATTTAAAAAAAAAACTAAAAATAAAATAATTTATTTTTAAAGAAAATATATTATATTTTAATAATACTCGTAATATTAATTTTATTTTTTTAAAATAATTATTTTTTTTTTGTTTTTAAAATTCGAATAAAAAATAAATTCGAATAAAAAGCAAATTCGAATGAAAAATAAATTCGAATGTAAAACGATTAACGCAAATGAGATTTTTAAATAAATACAAATCAATATATATAATTAAAATATAAAACTTATAAAAGTTATAAAAATTAAAATTAAAAATAAATAAATAAAAAATTTAAATTTAAATTTTTATTTAAAAATAAAAATTTGAGATTTTTGCGATTATAAAAAAAATTTTAAACAATAAACGAGATTTATTTAAAATAAAAAAAAGTTTTTAAATCGTAAATTTTAATAAAAAAAATAATAGTATTAAATATTAATAATAAAAAAAAAAATAAAAAAAAATAATATATTTTTTATTTTTTAAATTTTCGATTCAATTATTAAATTTTATTAAATCGATAATAATACATCGAATAAATTTTCAAAAAAATTATTTTTATTACAATTAAAAATAAATTTAATTATAAAAATTCAATGCAAATATAAATAATATATACGTTAATATAAAAAAAGTTTAAAATAATTTGTTTTAAATTAAAAATTAAAAATTAAATTTAATTTAAATTTAGTTTAATTTTAATTTAATTTTAATTTTAAACGAAATTTTTTTTAAATCAAAATTTATTTACGATTTAAATATTATATTAAAAAACAAAAATAAAAATATTACAAATATATAATAAATATAATAATAAAAAAATATATAAAAAAAAGATTATTAAATTTATTTAATTATTTATTTTTTAAAAATAATTTTTTTTTTATATTTATAAAAAATATTTAATAATAATTTTTTTTTTTTTTTTCAAATATTTAAAGTAAACGTATTAAATAAATTTTAATTATAATATTATATTATTAATAAAAAATTTTATTATTAAACGAATAAAAAAAAATTTTAATAAAAATATTTAATAAAAAAAATTTATAATTTTTACGTTTATTAAATATTTAAAATATTATTTCAAATTTTTTATATTTTTTTTTTTTTAAATAAATTAAATTTTAAAATATATTAATAAAAATATAAAAAAATAATAAAAAAATAAATATAATATATTTACGAGAATACGATTATTAATTTGTTTAAAATAAATATATTTATTAATCTATTTATTAATAATAATAAAATAGATTATTATATATTTTAAATTTTAAATCGTTTTTAATTATCGAAAAATAATTTAATAAATAATTAATAAAATTGAAAAAGAAAAATATAAACAATTAATAAAATGAATATTTTAAATTATTAAAATCGTTAAAAGTTATTAATTTATTAAAAATCGATATAAATTATAAATATATTAATACGTTTTATAATAAAAATAAAAATAATTTTATTTTTTAATAATTTAATATAAATTGAATTTAAAAAAAATTAAAATATATTATAAATATATTAATATATTTTAAAGTAAAAATAAAATTATATTTTTTAATAATTTAAAAATAATTGTAAATATTATTATTAATAATCGTAAAATCGAAAATTGAAAATAATTAAAAATTAATTTTTTTATTTAATAAAATTCAAAAATAATTAAATTTTAATTTTTTTATTTAATAAAATTCGAAAAAATTTAAAAATTATTAAATATTAATTATTTTATTCGATGAAAATAATTATTAAATTTGATTAATTAATTTAAAAATAAAAAATAATTTTAATATAAAAATAAATAAATAATTAAATTCGATTAATATATTTTAAAATAAAAATAAAAAACTATTTTTTAATAATTTAAAAATAAAATAATTGAAATTTAAAAAAACAATTAATTACAATTAATATATTTTAAAAATAAAAATAAAAATATTTTTTTTAATAATTTGAAAATAAAATACTCGAAATATTAAAAAATAAAAAATTGAAAATTCGAAAATAATTAATTATTAATTTTTTTAAATAATAAAAATATTTTTATTTTATAATTTTTATATATTTATTTTTTATTAATTTAATATTACGATTGTATTATAAATCGAAGTTTTTATAATAATAAAATAAATAATAATATAAAAATAATATTAATAATAATTAAATATTAATTTTTAAATTTAAAATAAAATTATTTTATTATAATAATAATAAAAAAAAAATTATAAATTAATTAATTTGTTTTATAATAAGAATAAAAATATATTTATTAATAATATTCAAAAATCGAAAATTGATTTTATTTTTATTTCGATTTTATAATTAGTAAATAAAAATAATAATTAATAATAAAATTATTTCGTTGTAATAATAATAATAAAAAAAAAATTTATATTAATAAAAACAATAAAATATAATTTATATTAAAAATAAAATAAAAAAATAAAAAGATTATAATAATAATATAATTTATAAAAAAAAATTTAAAATTATTAAAAAATATTTATTAATGTAAAATAATTATATAAATATTATAATTAAAATTTAATATAAAAATTAATTATTAAAACGTTAATATTAATAAATTTATTATTATAAAATAAATAAAAAAATAAAAAAATAAAAAGTAAAATAAAAATATATATATTTAATAAAAATATAATAAATTATTATATATTTTTTCGTTATAAATAAAAAAACAAATTTATTTAATAAATTTAAAAATATAATTTTTTCAAACGATTATTTCGATTTCGATTTTAAGTTTTTTATATTTTAATAATTAAATATTTGAAAAAGATTAAAAATTATAATATTAATATTAAAAAAAAAAATTATTAAATTTTTTTAATAAAACGATATATAAAATTCGAAGTATTTTATTATTTAAATATATTTGTTTAATTTTTTTTATTTTTTGATTATATTAATTAAATTTAATTTTTTGAATAAAATCGTTTTACTTTTTTATTATTATTTTCTTTTTTTTATTATATTTTATTTTTACGATTTTTACGATTTTAATAATTTTAAAACAATATATTAATTAAATAAAAATTTAATCGTTATTATTTATAATTGAAATATAATATATTAAATCATATTTAAATTATACGCGATTTTATAATTAAAGATTTTAAATTAATTAATTTTTTTTATATAATAATACAATTAAATTAAATTGTTATTTACATTTATATTTGTTTTTTTGTTTTGTTTTTATTCGATAAAAATTTATTTATTATATTTAATTTTATAAAAATTATTATATTAAACTTTTTTACGTAAAATTAAAAAAATTATTAAATACAAATAATAAATAATAATATTTATTAAATTATAATATAAATATTCGTAAAATAAAAATTAATTTTTATTAAATTATAAAAAAAAAGATTTTTTAAAAAAAATTTTTAATTTATTCAAATGAAAAATTATAAATTAATTTTTTCAAATATTTTATTATAATTAATTTTTAATTATATTTTCAATTTTTAATTTTTTTTTAATTAATTTATTAAATTTACAAATTTTAATATATATTTTAATTATTATTTTTATATTTTTTATAAATTCTATATATAATAAAATAAATATTTTATTTTATTTTTTTACAATATTATAATAATTTTATAATAAAAAAAAAATTAATTATTTTTTATATTTTTAATTTATTTTATTTAATTTAATATTATATCGAAAAAAATGTTTATATTTAAAATTTTTATATAAATTATTAATTAAAACTCGTTATTATAAATTTATTTAAATTTATTTTAATAATAAATTTTAATAATATAATAAACTTTTTATTATTATTATTTTTATTTTCAATTTTCAAAATTACTTTTTTTAATTTATAAAATTTAAAAATTATAAAAAATATTATAAATATAAAAATTATTTATTTTTTGAAATTTTTTTTATTAAATTTTATATATTTTATAATTTATTACAATATAAATTTTAATTTATTTTTTTAATAATTTATTATTAATTATATTTTTTATTTAAATTCTTTTATTAATTTATTATAAAATATAAAATATTAAAATTAATAAATTATATTATAAATTTATTATTAATAAAATAAATTTAAATATTATTTAATCGATTATAAATATTCGATAAATTTTTAAAAAAAGTAAATTAAAAAAAGTAATATATAATCTCGAGTATATTTTATTAAAATAAAATTTATAAAAAAAATTATTATAAATTCGAAAAATAAAAATTCGAAATAAAAAATAAATTTAATTTAAAAATAATAATTTAAAATAATTAAAAATTGAAATAATATAAAAATAAAAATATAATATTTCGAATTAAAAATTAAATATATTTATATATTTATTTTTAAAAACTCGTTTTTTATTATTTTAATTTAATATTTTATTATATTAATTATTAAAAAATATAAACGTATTTTAAAAACTAATAATTAAAAATTCGATTTATAAATTATATTAATTATTATAATTTCTTTTTATAAGTATAAATCTTTTAAATTTATTAAACGATTAAATTAAATATTTAAAAATATTATTAATACGTTTAAAAAAAATAAAATTGATTTTTAAATTATTTATTAAATAATTTTATAATTTATAATTTATAATAATAAAAATTAAAATTTTAAAAATTTGAATTTTTATAATTTTAATTTTAATATTTGTATTTATATTATAAATTACAAATATAAATTTGTAAAAAAAAAAAAAATTATAAATTTATAACGAATTTTAAATAAATTAAATTATATTTTTATTTAAAATTAATAAATAAATAAATAAAAAATTTAAAAATAAAAATAAAAATATTATTAATTTAAAATATATTTATTAGAATTTATTAAATTAATATATTGTAAAAAGTTTTTAATATAAAATATTTATTAATTGAATTTAATATAAAATTAATAATTTTTTTAATTTTTTTATTTATAAATTTTATTGAAATTCTAATATTAATAAATAATATAAATAATATTTTTTTAATAAAAAAATAAAAATTTATTTTTTTAAATTTATTTTTATTTTTATAAATAAATATAAAAATTATCAAAATATAATTTTTATTAAAAAATTTAAAAAATTTATTATATTTTATAATAAAAATTTAAAATTTTTATTTGTATTTTTTTATAAAAATTATAATATTTTAAAATCGCAAAATAATAATATTTTTAATAATACTTTTAAAATTAAATATTTTTTATAAAAATTTATTTTTATTTTTTTAATTAAAATTAAAATTCGATATAAATAATAAAATAATATTTGATTTATTATATTAATTTTATTAATAATAATAATTGTAATTATACGAAATTTAATTTTAATAATTTTTATTATTATTTTTTAAATAATATATATTTATATTTAAAAATTTTAATATATATAATAATTAAATTTATTAATACGAAAATAAAAATTTTATATTAATATTTTAAAATATTTATTTTTAATAAAATCTTTTTAATAATTAACGTTTTTTTAATTTTATTTCATTTTTTTATATAAATAAAAAATTATTTATTAATATTTTTAATATATTTGAAATTATAATTAATATTTTATTTAATATTAAAAACGCGATAAAATAAATTAAAAATAATAAAAATTTATTTTTCGTTTAATTAATAAATTTTTAAAATCAATTTTTAAAAATATTTTATTATAAATATTAAAAAATATTTTAATTTTATATTAGAGAAATCTTTTTAATTAATAAATATAATTTCGATATATAATTTAAAAATGTTTTTTACGTTTAATAAAAATTAATTATTATTAAATAAAAATGTGAATTTCAAATTTTTATTATTTTAAAAATTGTTATTATTTAAAATAAAAAACGTTTAAATTTTTATTTTATTATAATATTCAAATTAAAATTTTTATTTAATTATATAAATATAATTTTAAATTTCGTCGATTTTATTACGTAATAAAAAAATACTAAGAATTAAATTTATAGTATTTAAATTCAAATTAATTTTTTTTTTAAAAATAAATTATATTATTATTAAACGTTTAAAGTATTTTAAAAATTATTAAAAATTAAAATATAAATTCGAAAAAATCGCGTTTTACGTTTTTTAAAAAAACAATCGTAATTATTTATTAAAGATTTAATAATATTATTTAAAATTACAATTTTTTTTTATTAATTAATTTTAAAATTACGTATTACGCGATTTTTATTAATTTTTTTTTAAATTTGTATAAATATTAAAAATTTTTAATTAAAATTTAAATATATATTAAAAAAATTAATAATATTTAATTTTAAATATTAAAATTAATATTTTTAAATTTTGAATATTTAATAATATTCAAAATATATTAAATAAAAAAATTTTGAAATTAGTTTTAAAAAATATTTATATATATTATTTTTTATTTTTATAATATTTATAACGAATTTTTAATTTTTTTGATTTTTAATATCGAATAAAAAATTATAAATTGTAAAAATATATAATTTGTTATTTATAGTTTTATTAATAAATTTAAATATTTATTATTATTTTTATATTTAAATATTTAAATAATTTGAATTAAAAAAATTAAAATTTTTTAAATTAATTCGTTTTATTATATTAATTTTAATTTAATAAAAATATTCGTATAAAAAAAATTTTACAATTTTAATTTTTTGTATTTATAGTAATTATATATATCGATTTTATAAATTTTCGTATTAAATAATATAAACTTTTGAATTATATTATTTATTAAAAAAAAGTTTTAAATTTCGTTAAAATTTTAATTTATAAATTTTATTATATTTATTAAATTATTCGTAGTAATAAAAAGTTTTATAATAATATTTTTAATATATATTCGAATTTAATAAAATTATAAAAATCGAAATCTCGTATTAAATATATAAAATACAAATTATTGTAAAAAATAATTATATATTATAATAATTTTAATTTTTTTTTTTTCGTTGAAATTTATTATAAATTTTTATTATAAAATTATTCGTTTAAATATTTTTTATTTGCAAATTTTTTAAATTAAAAAAATTAATTATAATAATTTATTTTTTAATAATTATTTTAAATATAACAATTATAAAAATTAAATAATATATTTTAATATCGTTTTTAATAAAATAATTTAATATATAATATATTTAAATTAATATTTTATTAGTTTTTTCAATAGAAAAAAATATAATATTATAATTTAATTATAAATAAATCGAAATAATATGATTATATTTATTAATATAATTATTATTTTAAAATAATATTATAATATTAATTTTTACATTATAATAAATAATATTATTATTTAATTATTTAAAATTTTTAAATAAAATATATTTAAAAAAAATAAAATTAATAATTGAAATTAAATATTTTTTCGAATCGTATTTCGTATAAATATTAATATAAATATATATTTAAATTTAATAATAAAAATAATTAGATTTTTATATAATTTGTTTTATAAAAATATTATTTATATTGTTTTTATTATTTTAAAAAATATTTTTAAATAAGTATTAATATAATTTAATATCGTTTTTATTTATAATTTTAAAAATTATTAAAATTATATAATTAATTATTTTTTTACGAAATTTTTTAAATATAAAAATATATTTAAATAAAATTTTAAAATTTGAATTATTGTTAATTTATATAAAATTGTATAAATAAAATATATTTTAATTATTAATTTTTATAATATTGAAATAATTAATAATATTTTTTAAAATATTTATTTTTTTAAAATTAATATATAAAAATTAAAAAAAAAAAAATTGTATAATAATATTAAAATATTATATTATAATAATTAAATTATTTTTTACAAACGTTAATTAAATCGTATTATATTAAAATTTTATAATACACAAAAAAAAAATTATTTTAATAATACGAAAAATAATAAGATTTTTAATATTATTAAAATTTGATATAAATTAAAATATAAATATATTAAATCAAATAATATAATTTATAAAAATATATTATTAAATTAATTTTTTTTAAAAGATTTTGAATTATACAATAAAATTAATTTAATATTAAATAATAATTTTCGTATATATAAATTATTATACGATTTTTTATTAATTATATTAAATGTAATTAAATATAAATTAATATTATTTATAATTATAATATTTATTTAATTTTATATTTAAAAAATATTACGAATTTAAATACGATTTTTAGTAATAATTTATTATAAAAAACAAAAAACAAAAAATAATATTTTATTACGCGTTAAAAATAATAATATATAAATTAATTTGAAAACGTAATTAAAAATACAATAATTAAATATTATATATTTATAAATTAAAAATATTATTAAATATAAAAAAAATAAAAAAATAAAATTAAATTAAAAATTGATATTTATTATAAAAATATTAAAAATATTTTTAAATTTAAAAAAAAAATTATATTTTATAAATTATTTAAATATTTTTAAAATTATAAATCTATATATTATATAAAATTTAAATAAAAAAAATTTTATAAATAATTTTTTTTTTATATTATTATTAAAATTTTATAAATTTTTAAAAATAATTTAATAATTGATTTTATTTTTTATAATTATTAGTTTTAAAATATAATTATAAATATAATTTAAAGCGATAAAAATTTTTTTTATTAAAATTATACATTTTAAATATTTAAAATAATTTTAATAAAAAGTAATATTAATATTATTTATTATTGAAAAATGTAAAATAAAATTAATATTTAAATTTCGAATATATATAATATATTTATAATAAAAATTAATAATATTATTATAAATAATATAATCGTAAAAAGTATATTAATTATTATAAAAAATTTTATTATTAAATATTTATAAATATTATATAATAATTAATTAATTAAATCTTTTAATATATTATTATAATTTTAAATATAATTTTATAAAATTATTAAAAAAATTATAAAAAAATATCAAAAATTTAAATTATTATTAATAAATATAAAATAATTAAATTTATTTATAAATCGTTAAAAAATTTTAATTTAATACATTTTAATAAATTTAATAAAATAATAATATATTGAAATTGTATTAATTTCTTATAAAAAAAATTTATTATAATTAATTTCGTTTTTCGATTTTTCGTAAATATAATAATATCGTTTTTTTATTTTTTTAATTTTATTTTTTTAAACTTTTCAATTTTAATAAATTTATTATTCGTTCGTATTAAATTTATTTATTTTTTTATAATTTTAAAATTATATAAATAAATTTTTATTTTATTTATAATATATTTAATTATAAAAAACTTTATATAAAAAATTATATATATTTTAATTTTATTATATTTTTTTTAATATTTTTAATAAAATTTTATTTAAATTATTTCGTATTAAATTAAATATTTTTTTAATAATTGTATTTATATATTATTTAATTTCTAAATATAAATTTAAAATTGAATTTTTATTATATTCGAAAAATTTATAATTATTTGTATTAATTTTATAAAACGAAAAATTTTATATATATTCTTTTAAATAAATTCGTATTTTTTCATTGTAAAAATATTATTAATTTTTTTTTTTATATATTAATTTATATATTAATTTTACTAGATTTCTTTATAATAATAAAAATTATATTGAAAATTAATTTTTAATTTTATTTAATATTTTTTTGAATTTAATTAATTAAATTTATAATTTTTTTTTTTTTTAAATTAATATTTTTAATATAAATTTTTTAATTTTAATATTACTTATAATTTAAATCGCAAATACAATTAAATTTCTTAAAATTGATACAAAATTAAAAATATTAATAATATTAAATAGTAAAAAAATTAATAAAAATATAATAATTATAAATTAAAAAAAAAAAAAACTTAAATAAAATAAATTAATAAAAGAATAAATACTCGTAATAATTATATAGAAAACGATTCAAACTAAAAGCGATACATCTTAGCGTTTTTTGGTACAAAAACGTAATATTGATTTCACGTGTTATTACGTAAACTCTACGCGATCGTTTTTTTCTCTAGTGGGATAACCTTTAACTATCGTCAAAAGCAAACTACCCCTAGAAGCTCAAGCTTTCACCTTATCGACCCCTCAACACTGTATTCCACAATTCCATACTCTTGCAGCAATGTCATCCTCATTTCTTGCTTCAGCGCTCACTGCCTCCTTTGATCAAAACATCGCTGCTGCTGTATCTCAAACTGAGGAGCAGAAGCAGGATGTTCGGAGTCGACAAGGGTCAGCATTACAGTCACCATGGGAGAGAGCAGTCCAAATATTCAACAACAGTCTCACAAAAGATGAGACCAAGAAGCTCTCTCTCTCATCGTGCCCAAAGGCTTCCCTCGAGTCATTCATTCAACAGGTTTCAACCGCCAAAGAAACGGCGACGAAGAAACGATCGAAGGTATTGGATCGGGTGAACGATATTGTGTCGCGTATCAACCTATTCTCCAAACCCATGGATACATTCTCCCAGGCTAATCAGGAGCTCATGTTTGCGTGGGGTACGATGAAGTTTTTGATGCAGGTCGTCATGAGCGAGAAGGAGATCTCAGACAAGCTCGCGGAAGCTATTGCGGATATTGTGCAGATCTTTGGGAGGTGTGAGCAATATAGCCAGTTGTTTTCGTCACATGATAGATTGCTGGAGTCCATTGGAGTTCTTTATGCAGACGTTCTGAATTTGTTGGTCAGAGCTACCAGGTTTTATGACAAAGGAGGCATTAGTAAGTCAGCTCTCTTCTATACCATAAGGACTGCATTGGTTGACTAAGGCAGAGCGATTCGTGTCATCGACCATGACTCCATTTGAGATCAAGTTTGCTCCTATTGTTACTGATATCCAGAAACACGGCGTGGTTGTTGAAAATGAAGCCAGTATGGCTCACGCAAAAGAACAAAAGGCCGAGAACGATCTGCAGAGGAGCTTTCGGCGGAATATCGAAGCGCAGCAGAGCGATCAGATGTCTAGGGAGGTACGACTGTGGCTCCAAGCTTCAAACAGTGCGAATGACTTGCGAAAGCTTTGCGAGACACGGACCGCGGATACCTGCGCCTGGCTTTTAGAAAAAGAACGTTATAAATCTTGGAGGACTTCCACCGAGTCAAGCATCCTTTGGATTTACGGTATTCCTGGTAGTGGAAAATCCGTCCTGGCTTCTTACATCATCGACAATCTTCTGTTGAATAAGAGGGAATCCGAGGCCAAGACTCCTGTCGTATACTTTTTCTGTAGCGGGAGAAATGAAACACAGAGGACTTCCGTTCACATCCTCCGGTCTCTTGTTGCACAACTCCAGGCCCAGCATCCAAATCTTGGAGACTTCGTGGCAGAGGCTTACAAGTCAAGCGCATCTAGAATTGCAAACAGCTTCGAAGAATTGTGGACTCTTTTCAAGGAAATGAGCGAAAAAATTTCTGTGGTCTGCGTCATAGATGGTTTAGATGAATGCCAGGAACGCGACGAGGACGGCACACTCGATCGATCAACCTTCGCCCACAATCTGGTCGAGCTCGCGAAAGGCGGCCGCTCAAAAGAGTCCTATTTTAAGGTCATACTCACAAGTCGAAATGAACCTGACCTTCGGACGGCGTTTCAATCTGCCAGCGATATTGTTCGAGCTCTAGGCATTTCCCCAAAAGACATATCCAATGATATCCACACTTTCATCACAAACCGAATTAATACTTCTGATGCACTGCAAGATCTGCCAGACGACAAGAAGGTCAACATCATTACCAGACTGGACGGAAACGCATCGGCCATGTTCATCTGGGCTCGACTGATGATCGAACAGCTCGAGGCCACCGAGTCTGACGAAGCTCTGGAGGAGGCTTTGAGGACATTACCCACTGGTTTGTCTGCTCTATACAACCGAATTCTTATGTCTATTGCGCACAATTTCGAGCGCAACGATAGCGTCCGGGACCTGGGCTGCTTCATTATTTGCTGGGTAGTTCACGGCGCAAGACCCCTCACACTGACGGAGCTTTCGGAGGCACGATGCATCAAGTTAGGCGAGACTTCACTTTCGACGAAGAAGAAACCTCGATCACTAGCGACATTCAGGCGATTGATTGAAGCTGCATGTGCACCCCTTGTGGAAGTCCAGGATGATGGTCTCGTTCAACTGGCTCATCACACGACCAAGGAGTATTTGCTCACCAACTCTGAACGATTATTTAACATCTGCAACCCCATCAAGACTTTCGGCATTGTTCCTTGCACTGGCATCAATATAGATTACATTCTGTCCGTTATCTGTCTCTCATACCTCGATCTCGAGCAATTTGAACTTCCCCTTCTGGGAACCCGCAAGCGATTCGCTTTGAAATCTGCACTCGATGTGCGAAAATCCCATCCGTTTCTGGAATATGCGACAAGCAGTCTCCTTCTCCATATCAGTCGCTCACAGAATTCGCCATACGAACTCCTCCACGGGTTCGTCCAGAAGCCACAAGCAAGGACGTGGATTGAAGCGGCCATTACCCTACAAGGGGGCGTAGAGAAACTGGCGACGACAATTGAGTATCTTCCAACCTTTTCGAGAAAAGTATGCAAACCCATCTCCGATAAGTCCGCTGCGGGGTTTGACGTTGTGTCCACTGCAGTCATAGAGTGGTTTGAAAGTCTTCAGAGAGTCATTTTTGATTTGGGTGGAACCCTTAATCAAACGCCCTCAGAGATCCATTTTCTGGACCTGCTTGGATCTACTGGCAAACTTTCTGCATCAAAGCAAATGTGTTTGGAGAAATATACTTTACTCGAAGATCCTACAATGGCTCAGACTAAAGTTCGTCCGCTCGAGCAAGGAAAAACTTTTGTACTGCGCCGTCCATATGTGTATGTGGGCATCGCTGGCTTTTCGTCCTTCGATCCATTTTTGAAGCGATATCACTGGCTCTCGATGCAAAAAATGGGCGGGTTGATGTCGCCTCGAACAGATGGCTTCATGGGTCGTGTAGTTGACATTCAAGTTTGCCCGAATCAGCGATTCCTCTCAGCTGTTGTGGTCGGAGCTCCAAAGATTATGGTCGCTCTTTGGAGTCTCAGCGATGAGGGCTTTGACCCTGTACCTTGGGCGACAGGAAATGCTGTAATCGGAAGCATATCAACGGACCGAATCGCATACGGCTTCTCCCATCTTGCGACGTTTGAAGGCCCGGGATGGAGACGATCGGCGCGGCACACTGCCTTTTCGGAGGATGGGAAGATTATTTGGACACCTGCTGGTGCTTTCGAACTATTGGCTGGGAAGAAGTCGGATATTCCGAAGTGTTGCGAAGACCCAGAAGTTACCTATGCTACTTGGAGCTTTCACGGTCAAAGAATAGCTTGTATCCGCGGAAAGAAGACGCTGGAAATCTATCAGAATGATGGCAAACTTGTTGCCACTTTAAATGATATACAGATCGAAAACTCGATGATCACGGGCTTCAGCAAGAGTGGTCGGTACGTCCTCCTCCTTCAAACACAAGGCTGGCGGCACTATATCTACGATATCCACTTATCGAGCCTGTCTGCCATTCCCACTCTCACCTTCCCTTCAAATCCTCTCGAGCTCGAAATTCCAACCTACTACGAAAACGGGTCGATCCTATCGCACTCGTTCAGTCCGTGTGAGAGATATATTTCCTTCCTTGTGGATGATATAAGTCAAGCCCAACCCGGAGTTGTCGGAATATGGGACAGACAAACAGAAAGCTGGAGGTGTTCCCAGATTTGGAGTTCAAGGGGCGGCCTTCGAGCTTCTGACGTGCAGTTCGACGGTATCCGTTCGGAGACACTGCATCTGCTCATACACAGTGGAAACCATCCCACTATGGGAGGAGTCCGCGGTTTTATTCAGGTTGATTTAGACGACCCTAGATCCTTCGAGCCATTGCGACAATCACCGAAGTTAGAAACTCTCTCAAGGTCCGATGTGTGTTTGAGCGCGACTGGCGGAAGAGTGTTTCAACGGATGATGTATTCGCTTCGTGTTGCTGATGGGTATGAGAGAAAAGTTGACATGATTGTATGGGATCTTAGCAAGGCACCGCCTGAGGTTCAGTGCAGGTTTACTGTTCCCAGAGATGAGAGAGAATCCAAAGGGTGGAGGGATGGCTATTCACAAAGCAATGGCGCATATAGTGACTGGTATGTGCTATCAGATGTAAGTTTAAACTTTCCCCATTCGATTTCACCATAGAACTTATGCCTCTAGGAATCTTCGATGTTCATGGTTGGTGGTCGACTGTATTCGTTTCTCGACAAATCTAAATCTGCTACCCCTGTCCGCACATTCGATCCTACAGCAGCATGGAAGCAACTCGGCGAAGAGTCTGGACTATCTGAAGAAGATATAGACCGTTCGGAACTGGAAGATGAATGCTTTTGGTCATACTTTAATCCCAACGCATCTTTGATCTGCTTTTACGCCCCGAAAGAGTACATCATCGTTTACGACGTTGACACAGGAAATCTTCGCTGGTGCCACAAGCTCAAAGGGAGAAACACTTCTGACTATTGGGATAGCAAGCCAGTATTTCATCCAAAACTTCCTATGATGGCCTGGGTAGAGCAATTTGGGAAAGACGGCAGGGGAGACTTTGATTCATTGAAGCATTGCGGTGTCTATCTCATCGACTTATCGACCCCCGACGCTACTCCCAAACGAGTGACAGGCTTGGAAGGTAAGGTCACCCATTTCGAATCAACAATTCATCTTTCAGTGCTAACTCGTCAGCAGTCGATTGGCGCTCCGACCTCATCTTCTCCCCGTGCGGCTCCTTCCTCTACGGCGGTATCATCGGCCGCGACGACCACAACTTCGATGAACGAAAACTCAAATTCTTCAAAATTGACCTCACCACCAACCCCACCCAATCGCTATCCTGCATCAAAGCCAGAAGTCCCATCAAAGGGCCTTCCTACTGCGGCTCCCCCAACCCCGCTTTCTGCACCCTAATCCTCAAAAACGACGAGCCGCACTTCCTAGTCACAGTGGAATATAAAGTCATGCTCGCGAAGATCGAGTTCGATGGGACGGTCAAGTGGAAGGTGATTGCGAGTCTGCCGGGTCCGCCAGCGAGTCCAGACGCGATTGCTTTGAGTGGGTGGAACGGAGTGGGCAAGGAGGGGAGACTGAATATTGTGCTTGCGGCTCAGAATTTTGCTTATGTGAGTGTGGTCAATACTTGGGACGGAAGCCCGGGAGACTGGGATGAGATTTGTAAGGCTGTACATGACCCCAGTTTGTAAGTGCGAGACGAATTGGGTTCAAAGAATCCAGAATTAAAATTTTCACAAGTGGGAAGCCGAAATGTTCAAACGATTTGAATGATTCACTTTCTCGGGTTTTACGTTATCCTCCATAATCTTGCCTTTGTCATCCAGGCTGGTCTCCTAGCAAGTGCCAGACCCCCCCAACCTCTGTACTCTACGACTAAGTAGTTAAAACAGCAATACTATAGTTCTCCAACTCAAACCCAAATCCACTCTTCCCAGCCGTCAACGTCGTGACATTCTTGCTCACCACCTGCGGGCCCCCAAAAACATTACTACTCAACCCATCCGGCGCCGTCAGGACTGTCAACGTAGCTTTCGCTCCTGGCTTCAGTCCCTGGAATTGAAGATTGAACGGAATCGTCTCGGTGGAATTGTATACCGCGGCTTTGAGTGTGTATTTCCCTGGCCTGGAAGTACCAGCCATCCAGTAGGCAGGGTCGAAGCCGGTGTCGGATGTTACGGACACGGTGGAGGTGTACCGGTTGTTGGACAGGAGCTGGATTGCATACCAGGAAGTGGAGAGGGTAGTTTGGGAGGTGGGATATTGTCGAAGATCCATTGGACATCTTGTCACGAGTCGGTAGCGGAGGGAGTGCTTTCAGAGCCATGGAAATTCTGTGCTGATATGAAGAGATTTCAATGGTTTCGATCTTGTCATCATTTTCGTCAATCTTAGGTTGTTTTCTGCATATATGAGCTTTCAATTCCTCCTCCGAAATAAAGCTATTCTGAATTAGCAGGGCATTTATTTAGTAAGGACTTTTGACATACATGTCCTTGCAATGAGTACACGTATAAGGGCAAAGGTTGCTGTGGTCCCTCAAGTAGTGTCGAAGGTAAGCGTCGGCCTATAGTATTATTAGCTAGGTATTATTTTATCTCTACTTTTAGTACCTCTGAAGATTCATAATTACACTCTATGCATGTTTGAGGTGCATGATGGGACATTTTGTCGCAGTGCTTTTTCAAGCCAAGAGAAGACCAGAATCTGTATATGTATAAGTATATTAGGATCAGGTAGAGAATCAGTTACATAGGGATCATTAGTCTAGGGCCTCGGGAGACTGAGGTACTGAACAATAGCTTACCCTCTGAGGGTGATTCAGTGCTTGTATCAACAGGAGGACCTTTGCGCTGGTTCTGACCAACAGAACGCAGTATTCTGCGCATCGTCTTGTTTTGGGTCTTTGAAGATGGCGACTCTCGGAGGAATGAGGGCAAGAACGATGAGGGCAAGAACGGTGAGGGCAAGAACGATGAGAGGAAGAATGATGAGGAAGAATAGGGATAATACTAGGACAAGGTTAATTGAAACCTCAGCCTTTTGCTGCGGTAATGGGATGGTTGGCGGTTGGCGGTTGGCGTTAGCGTTTAGCCATCGTGCAGCCAACTAAGACAAAAGCGTTTCACGTGTAGTCTCAACCCCAATGATTCACTTCACTCCGGCGATATAAGTAGTGCATCGTATCATTAGTTTATCGCTATTGCGCTGATATACACTGCTAAGTCTTATTTTAGACTTGATATTCAATCTTGGCGATTCGTGCATCCCAACTACGAAATCTGCGAGGGTTTCTTAAAACGGAGCTCGAGCGAAGGTTGAAAAGCTAAAAAACGCGCCCAAATACTTGAAACAATACCGGCGACAATAATTGAGAAAATAAAGATTTTAACTGTACCGTTTATTAGACGTTGTCTCGTCCTTCGATAAGTCATTGTCAAATCGTAATTGATAAAATGTGAAACAAAAATATCTTTTTTTTTTGTGCAAATGCGATACAATTTTACAAAACGAGACAATCGTTGAAATGTTTTAATAGCGATGCAACGAATTCAATAAAAGTTTCTATTTTTTTTTTTAGACAATTAAACTATGTTTTTTGATATTTTAAACAAAATAATTGTACGTAATACGTTATTTATTCTAAAATTGAAAGTAGAAATCCGACGATTGTAAAAACGAATAATTTGAATTAGAATTAAATTATTTTATATAATTTATTTATAATTATAATAATAAATACTTAAAATACATTTAAAGTTTTATTTATTATTTGTTATATAAATAGCAAATAAAATGCAAAAAATTTTATTTTTATTTTTATTTTTTTATTTTATATATTTCGAATTATTAATAAAAAATATTAAAGAAAAAACAAAAAAATAATATATATTATAAAATATTTAATTTTTTTTATTATATGCTAAAATTATAATTACAATTTATATATTTATTATAATATTAATTTTAAATAAAGATTTTCGTAAAAAAATAATTTTTTAATTATATATAAACAAATAAATTAAACTTATAATAAAAATAAATAAATAATATTATTTTAATAAAAACTAATATTAAAATTTTTATTATATATTTAATTATTTATATAATAAATATTGAAAATTATAAATTTTTTAAAATATTTTAATTATTTAATTAAAAGTTTTGATTCAAAATAATAAAATATTAAATATTAAATAATTATAAAATTTTCATTTAATAAATATTTTTTTTTTTGAAATTTTAATTATTTAATTAAAAGTTTTAATTTTATAGATATTATAAATATTTAAATCGTTTTTTATTCGATTAATTTGAAATTGAATATATTTAAAATTATATTAAAAAAAAAAAATTTTATTTATTATATTAACGTATAATATTTTTAAAAAAAAATATAATAAAATAATAATTTAAAATTTCATACGAAATTAAATTAAAAAAACGAAAAAAAATTTAAATTAATTAATATAAAATTAAATTCGAAAACTATATATGAAATTATAATAATTATATATAAAAAAAAAATTAAACAAATAAATTAATATTTAAAACGATATTTATATAAAATATTAATTTAAAAATTTAATTATATTTATAATTAATATATAAACAATTATAAATTTTTAATAATATAAATTATATTAAAAAAGAAATCGATTATTTTATATTAAATTTTTTTAAAAAAAAAAAAAACGATAAATTTAAACGTAAAATTCGATTTTATCGAATAATAATTTTTAAATTATAATAAAAAACAAACAAATTATAAATAATCGTTGATTTATAATTAAATAAATATTTATAATATTATAATAATTAAATATATAAAAATATAATATTAAAACTCGATCGAATAATAATAAATATTTACGCGAATAAATTATATAATTCGAATTTTTAAATTATATTAATAAAAAATTTTTTTATTAAAAAATCGTTAAATTAAATTTAATATTAATAACGTTAATAAATTATTATTAGTATTATTGCAACGCTATTATAATAATATTATAATAATATTAAAAAAATTAAATCGAAATTATTAAATTATTTTTTATATTTTTATAAAATTAATTAAACGTATTTTAATAATTTTTTTATTTTAAAATTTTAATCGATAATTATTATAATACGAATAATTAAATATTCGATTAAAATAATTTTTAATATTTTTATTTATGATAATTCAATAATCGTATTTTAATATTAATTTTTTAATATTTTTATATATAAATAATATTTAAAAATTTATTATAATTAATTAATTTAAATATATAATTATATAAATAAATAAATAAATAAATAAAAATATTATAAAATTTTAAAAAATTTATTGTATTTAATTGATTATAATTGAGATTTTTTAATATTTTCGTACGAATTATTTAATAATACGTATTTACGTTTGATTAGTACTATTAGTTTAATTTTAATCTTTTATTAAAAATTAATAACGTTAAAAAAATCGATTTATAACGTTAATAATTATTAGTTTAATAAGCGAATTAATAATATTAAAAATAATTTTTAATTTGCTTTAAAAAATACAAATATATATATTCGAATATATAATAAATTATAATAAAATTAATAAAATTAATAAATTTTTTATTTATAAAGCGATTAATTTTTATATTTTTATTATTTTAAATATATATACGTTTTATTTTCTTTAATTAAAATTTTAATAAATTTATAATTCGATTTAAAAAAATATATTAAATTAATAAAATTATTTATAATTTATAAATAATATTAATATTATATTTTGTATTACGTTTTTTATAATAATAAATAATAATAAATTAATAATTAAAATTATAAATTAATTAATATATAAAAATCGTTTATTAAATATTTTTTTAATTAATAAAAATATAAAATTTCATATAATTTAAATTTTTAAAAACGCGTATTTTTAATTCAATTTTGAAATTATAACGTTTAAATTATTAAAATATTTTAAAAAAAAAATTTAAATTTTTAATTATTATATTTTTATAAATTTAAACTTTTATTATTTTAATACTAAAATAATATTTATTATATAATATACTTTGTAAAAATCAATTTAATATTTTATAATTTAAATATTTTTAAAAAAGTTTTTTATATTAATATATAATAATATATTATTTTAATCGAATCGTAATATTATTATTATTAATAAAATTAAATATAATCGTTTATAAAATAAATTATATTAATTTAATTATTAATTTATAAAAAAATATTAAAAAATAATTATATTATAAATTTTTTAAATAATTAAAATAAACGAATAAATTATATATTTAAATTTAAATTGTTTTTTTTTGTATTTTTTATATAAAATATTTAATTTTATTATTTTAACGTTTAAAAATAAAATAAAATTAATTTAATATAATTTATATTTTTATTATACGATTATATTTTTTAACGAATTATAAAAACGTAAAAATAAAAATTATTTATATTTAAAAAAAAAATTATATTTATATTTTATTTTTTTTATATTATTTAATTTGAATTATTAATAATATTAATAATTTATATATATTTAAATAAAAAGAAAATTATTAAAATTTATTAATAAAATTTTATTTGTAAATATTTAATTTAAAATATTTTAATATATTATTATTAAATTTATTAATACGAATTATATTACGATAATATAAATTAAAATATATTATAAAAATTAATTATACAAAAAAAGAAAACGTATATAATATATTAATTTTATATAAAATATTTATAATTTCAAATTTATCGTTTATTAATATTAACGTATTAAAAAAATTTATTTTTTAAATTATTTAATATTATAAATAACGATTTTAAATACGTTTTTAAATAAAATAATAATTTCAAAATAAATATTTTAAAATATAATTATTAATTTATAATTTTTAAAAGTTTTATAAATAAATTAAAAAAAAATTAAACGTTTTTTTAATTAATAATTATTTTAATTAAATAAAAATAAAAAATAAAAAATTGATATTATTAAATTTTAATCGATTATTATATTTTATTTTTTTGATAAATAATATATAATTATATAATTATTTAAAAAAATACGAATTCGATATTTTATATTATTAATAAGTTTTTTTAAATACAAAATAAAAATAAATAATTTAATTAAAAATTTATAATTAATAAATTTATATTCAAATAAAAGTTTTTTATAAAAAATTTAATATATAAAAAAAAGTTTATTTTATTATTATTATAATATTTTTATTTATAAATGTTTTATTTTCAAATAAATATTTTATTTAAATATAAAATCGTATAAAGTTATATAATTTATATTAATTAAAAATATATATTTAAAAATAGCAATTGAAATAAAAATATTAAAATAAAATTAATTTTTTAAAATTTTATATTTTTTATATATTTTAAAATTATATAATTTAAATAATAATAATATATAAAAATATTTTTTATTTTTAATTAAAAATAATAATTTTATTATAATATTTTAATAATTACGCGAATTTAAATATTAAAACTTTATTAAATATTGAATTTTTTTTTTTTATTCGTATAATTTTTATAAATAATTTTTTAATATATTTTGAAATTTTATAAAATTTTTAATTATAATAATTATTTTATTATAAAATGAAAAACTCGTTTATTCGAATTAAAAAAAATTTAACGTTAAAAAAAAAATATTTAATATTATTATTTTTTAATTCGATTAAATTAATATTTATAAACGATTTTTATTAAAATAAATTTATAATATTAAACGTTTAATAAAAAAAAAATATAAAAATATAAATAATAAATATTTTTTTCATTTTATAATTATTATTTATAAATAAAATTATTAAAATAAAAATAAAAATATTAATAATAATTTTTTTAAAAAAAGTTTTTATATTTTTATAATATTTTAAATAATATATTTTATTTTTTATTTTAAATTTTTTATTTTAAATTTTTTATTTTAAATTCTTTATTTAATTTAAACGTTTTTAATATTTATAATATTAAATTTTTTTTTTTTTTCAAATTTTTAAATTTTTTTGCGTTTTTTTAATATTTAATAAACGAATTAATAATATAAATATAAAATTTTACGTTTATATTTTTATATGATTTATCGTTTTATAATTTATTATTTTTTATTATTGTTTTTCGATTATTTAAATTTCGATTATAATATTAAAAAAAAAAAATTATATTTTAATTTATTTTTATTATTTATATACGAATTAATTTTATTTATTATTTTAAATACTTTATTCGATTTAATATTTTTTAATAATTTTATTAATATTTTCGAAAAATATTTTTTTTTAAAATTAAAAATTATTCGTATAATTTAAAAATTTCGCGATTTTTTATTAATTAAATTTATTATTAAAAAAATTTAAAATTTAAAATCGAATTATTATATTCGATCGATTTAATATATATAATAATAATAAATCGTTAAATTATATTCTTTTTATAATTAAATTATTTTGTTAAAAAATATTAATAAAAATAATTATAAATTATTATTATTTAATAATAATCGCAAAATAATAATATAAAAAAAAATATGAAAATTAATTAAAAATTATAATAATAATTATTATATTTATTTTAAAATTAATATCGAATATTAAAATAAATATAAATAATTTATTAATTTTCGATTTAATATAAAATTATAAAATTTAATTAATAATTATACGTTTTTATATTATTAATTAATTTATAATTTAATTTTTATTAATAAATATAATATATATTAAAATTAATAATATCGAATTATTTTTTATTAAATAATACGTTTATAATTAATTATAAATATATTAAATAATTATTTCGTTTTAAAAGTATTTATTATTATTTTTTTTACGTTAAAATTTTTTTTTATTTTTTATTTTCGTTTTTTATTTTTAATATTTTTATTTATTTTATT
>MU119378.1:0-15174 GCA_014904845.1 Acephala macrosclerotiorum
TTTTTTCAAAATTTTTTAATTATAATTTTTCAATTTTATATTAATTTAAAAACTATAATTTCTTTTTAATATTATTTATTTCTTTTTTTATTTCTTTAAAATTTTAATATGTATTATTTTATATACAAATAATTTTATTAATCGAATATATTTTATTTATTTAAATATTTTATTACGATTTTTTTTAAAAATTTATATATATTTTTTTTATAAAAACGATTTATAAATATTTGCTTTTTTTTATTTTTTTTTTTTAAAATTCATTTAATACATTTTATAAAAAATTAATATAAAACTATTTATTTAAAACTTTTAAAATTTTCTATTTAAAATTAATACTATGACATTTTAATTATATATATTAATATATTTTAAAAACTTTTCTCGTAAAAATAAACAAATTTTACAATTTTCAATTATTTAAAACGTAAAAATATTTATTTATTTTTTTTATATAATTTTTTTATAAATATAAAAATTTATAATTTTTTTCGATTTTATTAATAAATTTTTTTTTTTCAAATTTATACGTTTTCTATTTTTAAAATTCAATTAATTTATTATATTATTTTTTTACGCGCAAATTTTACAATTTCAATTTTTACTCTTAAAATTCTTATAATATTATTATTATATTTCAAAAAAATACTTTATTAAATTTTAAAAATACGAATTTTACATACAAAAAACGAAACGAAAATAATTATAATATGTTTATATAAATCATATAATATAATTTCAATAATTTATAAAAAATTATTAATAAATTACTATTTAAAAAAAAATAATTACAATTAATAATATTAATAATAAATTTATAAAAATTAAAAACGTAATAAAAAAATTTTTAATTAAATAAAAAAAAAATATAAAATAATATTATTTTGAAATTTTTTAAAAAATTTTTAAAATAATATATAATTTTAAATAAAAATTTTTTTTTAAAATAAATAAAATAAAAAAATTATATATTACATTTTAATAAATTCGATTTAATTTGATTAAAACTTTTAATAATATATTTAAATATTATAATTAAAAATTTTTTTTCGAATTTAAATATTTTAATAATTTATTAAAAATTTTATTAATAAATTTTATAATAAATATATATATTAAAAATTCGAATAAATATTTTATATAAAACATTTTACGTTTCGTAAAATTATTAAAATTATTAATATAATTATTATTGAAAAAAACAAAATTTGTAATATATTATTTATAAAAATACTTTTTCGATTTATCGATTATAAAAAAACGTTAATATATTTAAAAAATGCGAACAATAATTTAATAATTACAAATTTAAATAAAATAAATTTAAAAAAATTATTTTTTATTTTTTACTTTTACAAATTTTTAATAATTAAAAAATATATTAAAAATTTTTTTTCGATTTTTATAAATAAATCTAAAAAATAATCGATTATTATTATTAATAATATAAATATTCAAAATATTAAATTTCAAAAAACTATTAATATTAATATTTTATTTTTTAATCAATTTTATTAATTAACGATAACGATAATAACAATAATAATAATAATAATAATATTATTATTATTAATTTTTTTATATAAAACTTTTTATTTTTTTAAATCTTTCAAATTTTTCGAACTTTTTAATCTATTTTTTTTTTCGTTTCGATTTTTATATTAATCAAATTCAAAAAATCTATTATTAATAATAAAAAATATTATAATATATTTACGTTTATATCAAAAAAACACAAAATTATTATTATTTTATCGCAATTTAATACTATTTTATTTCGATTAATTCGCGAGTTTTAATTAAATAATATACGTTCAATAATTAATTGTATATACAATATAAATAATATTTAAAAATCAAATATTATTTTTTTTAATATTTTAAATTTTATTAATCGTATTAAAATTTTAAATACTATTTATAATACTTACAAATACTCGTTTATTAAATAATTTTATTGAATTTATTATATAATATTCTATGAAAATTTCGATTTATACTTTGAAAACAATAAAAAATAAATTGAAATTATAAAAATACGATTATTCAAAATTTATAAATTGTATATTAAAAAAATTTTTTTTCGATTTATTTGAATTTATTTTAATATTTATTTTTAATTTATAAATATTTTTACTATTTTTCAATATAAATAAAAAATACTAATAAAAAATCGATTTTAATTTTTACAAATTTTTATTCTTTTTAATTAAATCGTTTATTGATCTAAAAATTATAATAATTTTTACTTTATAAAATTTCTTTAAATAAACGAAAAAAAAAAATATTTTATCGTTTTTTTTTAAAGAAATTAATATATTGAAATTTTATTATCGACGAATTTTTTTTAACGAATTTTTTTTTTTATACAATACATATTTTTTTTTATTGTTCAATTTTTGTAAATAGATTTCAAATTTTAAATAATTTATTCGCGATTTAACGATTATAAAAAAACGATAAATTAATTGTTTTAATTCTCTAAAAAAAATATTTAAATAAATTTTTTTTTTAGTACTAAAAATCGAATTTTAATTAGAGATTTTTTGAAATAAATTTAATTAAATATTATAAAAAAAAAATTTCAAAAATTGAAATTGTACGTTTATAAATAAAGATTTTTATCGATTAAAAATACGTCGAAAATCTTAAGAATTTTAATTTTTTTATTTTATTTTTCGTAAATTTAATATTTGTTAATATTAATAAAAAAATTATTAGTAATACTATTTACAAATAATTCAAAAAAAATTATAACAAATTTTAAACTTTTTTCGAAAATCGATTTCAAAAATTTTTTAATAATAAATTTTTTTTTAATAATATTCAATTTAAAAAAATTAATATAATTTTCAATATAATTCGTTGTACGAAACTTTTAAATTATTCTATTATTCGATATAAAACTTTTTAATAATTAAATTATTAAAACTCGTTTAATAATAAATATTTGTATACTTATTAATAAAAACAAATTATAATTCAAATCAAATTAATTTTTCAATATTTTAAAATAAAAAAAATAAAAATATTTTTTAATAATAAGTTTTTTTTTAAATGCGAAATTAAAAATATTTAATTATTTTTAACGATAAATTTGAGTTTAAAATTCGTTTACTTTTTTTCTTTTTATTAAATTCTAAAGAAAAAAAAAAAAATTATAAAAAAGTTTAATACTAATAAAAATATTAAAAAGATTATTAGATTTTTAAAAAAAAAAAATAATAATTTGAAAAATTTTAAACTTTGAATTTTTGATTTAAAACGAGTTTTTTTTTTTTTTTTATTTAAACTTTGAATTTTTGATTTAAAACGAATTTTTTTTTTTTTTTTAATTTTTTTTTTCGAGACTTGAAACGAGTTCGTTATATAAAAAAACGATTATAATAAAACTATGTATTTTTTTTTTAAAAATCTTTGTAAATAACTAATTTCGAAAGTAGTACTAATTACGTGTTTTTTAGTACATAAGAAGTTTTCGTTTATTATAAACTAATCAATAATTTTTTCTATTTCTATTTTAATTGATTAATTAATTGATTTACGAATTACGAATTATTTCAAATAAGTTTAATTCATTGATTAAAACGAATTAATTTACGATTAGATTTTTTTATTTTGTATTTTATTGTTTTTTTATATTATTCGATAAAATTTAAAATTTTAATAAAATTATTTTAATTTTAAATGTTTATAAAACGTTTAAATTAAATTTTTTTAATTTGAAATTTAAAATAAAAATAAATTACTAAAATCGAAAACTTTAAAACTTTTTATAAAAATATTTTTACGAGATCTACGAAATAAAATATACGTTAAATATCAAAATAAAAACTTCATTCGTTAATTAATTCGTTTATAAATCGATTATAAACGAATTTTTTTTTTTAAAATAAGAAAAATATTTTAATTATTCATTTAAAAAAATTATTAAATATATAAAAATTAAATTCGAAATTTTATATATTTTAATAATATATTAAAAAAAATAAAAAAAAATTATTTTATAAAATATTATAAAAAAAAGTTTTATAAAAAAATTAATCGAAAATTTCGAATTATTATTTAATAAATTATAATAAATTCGAAAAAAATAATTAAAAAAAAATTATAAAAATAATAATATAAAAAATTATATTTTATAAATTTATAATAATATTAAAAAATATTATATATATTTTAAAATATTTTTTTCGTTTTAAAAAAAAAATCCGTTTATAATCGATTTATAAATAAATTAATTAATAAACAAATTTTTTTTTTCAATATTCAATATATATTTTATTTTATAGATTTCATAAAAACGTTTTTATAAGAAGTTTTAAAGTTTTCAATTTTAATAATTTATTTTTATTTTAAATTAATAATTAATAATTTTTAATTTAAACGTTTTATAAATATTTAAAAATAAAATAATAATTTTAAATTTTATCGAGTAATAAAATCAATAAATCGATAAATTTTTTAGTATTTAAAATAAAAACGTATTACGAAATTTTATATTATTAAAAAAATATTCTTTGAAATTTTCGTTTTTTATATTAAATTATTACGATCGATTTAATTAATTTAAATTACTTTTTTTAATATATAATTTCAAAAAAAAAACTTTTTAAATTTTTTTTTAAAAATTGTATAATTATAAAAATATTTAATATTTAAATAAATATTTTAATATTTAAAATAAAAACGTATTTTTAATAGAATTTTATATTAAAAATTTTTTTTTTAAGATTTTCGTTTTTTATATTAAATTATTACGATTAATTTTATTAATTTTTATTTATTAAAAAAAAGATTTTTAAAATTTTTTTTAAAAATTATATAATTATAAATAGTATATTAATATTTTAATATTGAAAATAAAAATATATTTAAAAAATTTTAATATTTTTTATTAAAAAAACAATTATTAATTTTAGTATTTAAAATAATAACGTACTTTAAAATTTTATAATTATTAATTTTATTAAATATAATTATATTTTATTAATTTACGTAATAACAAATTAATAAAATTATTTGAAATTTAAAATTTAATAATATTTAATTAAATTTCAATTTATTTTCGAATATTAAATTATTTATATAATAATTTAAATTAATATTTAAAACGTAATATAATTAAAATTTTAATATTTTTTATTCAAACGATTATATATTATTATAAAATTTTTAAATTATTTTTATTATAAAATTTTTTAATAAATTAATTAATTTATTACATTTAAATATTTCGATTAAATTTTATTAAAATCTATTAAAAAAATAATATATATAATAAAAAATAATCCATTTTATAAAATTATAATATAAAAATTAAACTCGATAAATTATATTAAATTAAATTAAATTATATTATTTAATTTCGAGTTTTTTCACGTAATAAAATATCGTTTTTTAAAAAAATTTTACAAAATTTTTTCTTTTTTTATTTTATTTAAAACTTAAAATAATTACAAATTCGTAGTTATATTTTTTATTTTTTTTATAAAAGTAAAAAACATTTCGTATATATAATTTATATCGTAAAAAAAAAAAATTTAAAAAATATTATTTTAATTTTTTTTTTCTAATAATTTTAATATTAATTCTTTATTTTTATAATCGTAAAATTTTTATTTTTCAATTGATTTTTTATTATTTTACTAACAATTTTCGTATTTTTTCTTATATTAACTCGCTAATAAAATTCTAAAAAATTTAAAAAAAAATAATAAATTTTAATATTAATATAATAATAAAACGTATAAAATTTATCGATATTAAATATATTTAATATTTATACGACGTAATTGAATTCAATATATTTAAAAAATAAAAATATTAATTTTATAAATTAATATAATATTTTAATAAAACTTTATATTAATTAATAAAAACAAATATCGATTAAATAAATTATTTATAATTTCAATTTTATTAATATTATTTTTATAAAAAATTATTTAAATAATAATTAAAAAATTTTTAATAAAATATAAAATTACAAAAAATATATTATTAATAAAATTAAAATAATTATAATATTAATAATAAATAGTATTATTATATATTAAAATTATTTTTTTCGAAATTAGTTTAAAAATAATATATTATTGAAATAAATAATAAAAATTAATTTAATTATTTAACGATCGAAAATTGTTTTATAATATTATAATCGTTTTATAAAAAAAAAAAATTAACTCGTTATTAAATTTTTTATTTTACTATATTTTAAAGTAAATATTTACGAAATATAATTCGTTTATAAATTCGATAATAAAATATTTCGTATAAATATATTTATAATTTTTTTAACGTATTTTAAAGTTTTAAAATCGAAATATTTTTCGTATTACGATTTTTATTAATTTTTTATATTTTAAAAATAATAAAATCGTATTTTTAAAATTTTATTAATTACTTCGATTAAATTTTTTATTTTAATTAATATTTCGTTCGAAATAAAATCGAATAAATTTTTTTAAAATAAATTTTTTAATATATTTAATAATTGATTTTTATTTTTTTTAAATTTTAATATTAAAAATATTTATTAATAAATTTTATAATATTTTTTAATATTTATATAATTAATTTAAATCGCTAGTTTTTATAATATTAATATTAAAAAATAAATTATATTTTCTAAAAACGATAATTTTATTAATTTTTACGTTTTTATTTTCAATTTTTTTATCGATATTTATCGCGTTTATTTCGAATATTGTTAGAACGTTCGAGAACAAATCACGAAATACTAAAATCTTAATCTGGTATCAATAATTCAATTCTGTTTGCTTTTTCTCAGAAGGGGCATTTTTCTATCTATATAATTAAACAGAGTAAACGTAAGATTAAAGAGTGGACGCTAGGGCAACTATTGCTAAGAGCAATAGAGATTATAGTTAAAATCATTTAATCAATCGCTTAAGCGATTACATAATTGAACCGATACTAGTAATTCTTTTTTTGGGAGGAAACGCTTTTTCTAACTCGTAAACTAAATACAGAAAAGAGTATTATCGCAATTATTAACGCGTTGTCCCACTACTAAATACTAGAAGGAAATTTGATCGTGAATTAATCGTCGTTACGTATTGTAATGTTTAATCGATCAGGTCAAACTTGGAAAAATTCTTTCAAACCCGGTGTTTATAATCTTCGAGTCAATCGGAAGCCCTGCTCCCGAAAACATCGAAAATATCGAAAAACACTAAAAATACCAAAACAATAATTACACGTTTTTCTTTCTAGTATTGTCTTTTTCAACGATCGTTTTCCCCGCTATTTTTACTTTCGCCGATTGATTCCTGGGCTTCGGGACATTGCACCTATTTTTGTACTTTGATATTAAAGCGATTGGTACTAACGAGCGATTCAAATGCTTTATTAGCGTTAAACTTGATTATGACATTAGTTGGATTACTATTCCTAGTAATCTATTGAATCTCCGAGAGTTTTCTGCGTTTATACGATTATTTGATGGCCATGATATTGATTATGAGACGCTTTTCCTTAGTAGTACCGAGCTTGACCATGTACTCGTAGAGAAAGAAAAAATCGGTGCAAATGACCACGGAAATTGGATTCAATTCGAGTCGTTTTATGATAAGATCAAAAGTAGTAGAAATCGAGATTCTTATGTCGATTTCTATTGTTATTGCGTATAATTCAAAAGTTAAAACAGTACGAGTAATTCTTTTGTACTTCGTTGAATTCCAATAGAATAAATTGCCCCGTAAATCGAATTGTTTATCGCTATAGGTCTCATTGTCAAAAACGACGATATATTCGATTTGCGAATTGAGATTTTTATTCATGGTAAAAGAATTGTTTATAAAAACGAAAAATTTCGTTAAATATAAATTCAAACAAAAGAATCGAAGTTTACAATCGAAATTGTTCATCTGCTATTGTAATCGTTTATTCAGCGTTACAACTTGCTTTTTTTCGGGATATTGATATTGAGTTGCCGTCGACATGTCGTACGCAGTTTTCGATTGGTAAATAAAATTAATATATACTCCTCGAATACGTTGTTCGAGATACGTTTGTTTGTAAAAGTTTGATTTCAAATCAATTAAACTTAAGCGTTTACTTTACCCTTTTTGCGAAAGTACAATCCCATTTCCGATTTTATTTACTATTAGTTTGTATCCGTTGAATAACAAAAGAATATTCAACGTGAGAAACTCTATAAATTTAATTAGTAATTTGACCTTTTGCAATTTAGAGTTTTCTAGTTTTACAAAGGTTTAATCTCCCAAGATAAGCGTATCGTCGATTTATATGTCGATTATCTCGAATGAAATATAATTATTCTTCGTAATAAATAGATAGGAATCGAAGATTAAAAATTCTATCGAGAATTTGTTTCTGTAGTAAATACTATACGTTCTATACTAGTGCATTCTCACTTTTAAAACTTCGTAGAAAAGTTTAATTACTTTAAAAACGACGTTTAATAAAAGTTTATTTGTTATTTTCTTCGAAGATTTAACGAAGATAACACGTGTTAATAGGATTGTTAATTGCACGTATATTTGAATAATGTCTCTCAAATAAAAACTAATTTCTTTGAATTTAAGAAATAAAACTAAAACGACGATAATTCGTTGATTAATGCGTTGGATAATCGGAGATTGAATCAATATTATTTTTTTATTTTCATCGTTAAATATTTAAATCATAAGACGAGATTTCTCGTATAAAATTATTGTTTTTATATTTTTAATCTCGTTTACTAATTTTGAATCGAAAATTCGTTAATTATTAATTTTTTTCGAGTTATTGAAAATTAATTCAAAGACTCTTTTCGTAATTAGTCTATCAATTTCCTTTTTACGAGAAACTGTAAATGAATCGTTTAAAGTAGTAATGATTTTTTTTGTGCGAAAGTTTATAAACAATTGTTTATTTTTAGTTTTTTTCTCGATCAAATAAACTTTGAAAATTTCTATATTTATACAAATTGTTATATAGATATGTTCGTCGAGATTAAAAACGTAGAAAAAAATTTTTATTGTAATTTGAGATAAATGTAAATTTTTTTTCGAAGTATACGAGGTTTTCTCGATCGAGCGAAATAAATTAAATATGTTTTTTTTTGTTTTCGAACTTTTTTTAAAAAGATTTAATTCTAGGTTTAAATTCTTTAATAAGTTTTCTTTTAATAAATAATTTTTTGATTATTCTTTGAATTATTCGAAATTTTAATAAAATAATTTTATTGTAATACTACGAAAATTCTTTAATTTATTTAATAATTGTAATTAATATATTTTTTTATTTACTATCAAAAGCGTATATAATTCTCTTTATTTTTTATTTTCTTTTTAAATAAATACGTTTGAATTTAGAAATAAATCGATCAAATAATAATTTCGTAGACTATTTTTTATTCGTAGAATATCGTTGATTTGGCGAATAATGTAATATTTTCGAATTGCAATTATTGTACTTTCTATCGCTTTAATTCTAACGACAATTGATATTGTAAGCGCGTTTTATTGTAATATTCGAGAATAAGTATTGAAAACAAAAAATGTAAAAATAATATTGTTCGATCTCATCGTATTATTAATTGTTTTAATCGTCATTTGAAATCGCTTTTTTTTTCGCAAATTGGAGAGTTTTTGAAATAATATATTATATGCACGCTTTAATAGAGCGTAGTATTTCTTTATTAAATTAATCGAATTATAAATTTCTATCGATATAATTTTCGAATCGATATTTATACTTTTAATATTATCGCGAAATTCTTTAAAATTGAAATTCGTTCCGAGATTATAAATAGTAAATATTAATAATTCAAAGTAAACGTCGATTTAATACGCTTAGAAAACGTTTTATACTTTTTTCGTCGATATATTTACAAAAAACCTCGCGACTTAAAATATTATAATCTCGTTTACGATTTAAAGTATTAATTTCCCGTCGATTTACAATACGTTTAAATAAACGAAATAATTGAAATCATAATCGTCGCGTAGTGTAAACTTGAAACGATCGAGAGATTTATTATTCATTTGGTATTATTAGTAGAATTTTGTTATCTTTTTAATTTCTTTGAAATTCGTAGAATGTTTTTTATATTTTAGTACTCGCGCGAATTTAGCGATTGATAAATATTCAAAGTATTTATACAATCGTTTAAACTTCGTTTTAATCAAATAATAAATAGTAAAATCGATTTTTACTATAAAAATCTTACAATTACTATAAATTAAATTTTCGAATAAATTAAACAATATTCAAAGATATTTAAACGTTTTAATAATAGACGTACGTCGTTTATTTCGAATAAATATATTGTTAAAATTGTCGAATTTAATTCGCAGTTTATTTATATTTTGAAAGTATAGTAAAAAAAGTACGTTTATTGAGACTACGTAAAACGTAATACGTTCAATTGGTGTATCGACGTCGATAATTTCAAAAGATGAAATTTCGTCGATTTTAAATTTAATTATTGTTTTTCTAGTTTTAAATTCGTTTAATTTAACGTTTTGAATTCGTTAAAAAATCAAGTATTGGTTTTCGTTGATAATCGATCGTTGAATGGCGCTAATATCGATTATAATATCTATGAAAACGTTTAATGTGTAGCGATTCGTTAAATACGTTTTTATATTAGTAGATATTGAAAGCGATTTCGATTGTATTGCGGTATTTGATATCGTATAATAAATTGATTGGCGATCGAGTAATTCGATGATTTTAAGTCTATTAATCGTATTGTAGAATGTTATAAAGTAATTAATTAATCGCGTAATATCGTTTCCGTATAAATCTCTTTTTTTAATAAGTTCAACGACGAATTGTTTGTATTTTTTAGTAATATCGAAGTTTAATTTTTCGAATTCAATTACAAATTAAATTATTTTGTTTTTGTCGAACGATTTCGATTTTTTAAAGTCGTTATACGCTTTTTTTCTTTTTTCTAGCGTATAGTAAATATTTTAATAATTCGAGTTTTTATAAACGAAATATTTTTTTTCGTTTTAATATGTTGTTGATTTTTTGTAATTAGTTTGATCGCTATATTGAGTATTTTTATCGTGATATTTGCGATTTGCGAAGTATAATCCGGTTATATCTTGGTAAACTTTTTTTTTTTCGATTATAAAAGTTTTAAAAATTGTTTTTATTTTCGTTTGAAATGAAATCGCGTTGTGAACGTTTTCATATGTCGTTTGGAAGTTCGATAAAAGTCGAAGGAACGTTTAATAGTACTTTGGTACGCTTTGGTAAGTATAGTAGAATTTGTTTCGTATAGTGGTTTTTGTTCGTATGTTTGGACGTAGATTAAACTGTTTTTAGATTAGTTTTTGGTGTAGTATTTCGAAGTATTCGAAGGTCGTCTTGTTTGGGTTTTGCACTCGAATTAACGCGAGTATAATCGTATTCTATCAATTGAATATTTTATTTCAACGTTTTTCGATTTTGAAGTTCGATTTTACAATTTCAATTATTTTATCGAAAAGCAAATCTTTCCCAACGAGTTTCTAATAATAGAATTCGCTAGTCTCGTCGGTAAATATAATCGAAAACGCGTTACGATAATTTTTAGATTTAATATTTATTTTCGAATATAAATCTTTGAATACTCGTATAAATATATTCAATGAATTTTTTTTTTCGTAGTATTTGAATTTGTTATTGTAAATTTTTATGAGAATAATTAATTTTTTATCGAGATTAAATATTGTTTAATTCTCGCGATCGAAATTGTATATTAATCGATTAGAATTTTTTGGTAACTTTTCAACTTCTAATAATAATAAGAACAACGGATTTTATTTCAAATTTTCGTTCTTTAATAACAAATTTAATAATAATGTTTTATTGCGTTTTTAAAATTGTTTTTAAAGTATTATATGTTCGAATAACGTCGTTTGCTCTATAAAAAGTTTTGTAACAAGTTTTAATAATTGAAAAAAAAAGTTCGAAAGTGTCAATATTATTTTTTTAATCTTTTCAATAAAAATAGCGAAAAACGCTAATTTTCGAGTTTGTTTTATCTTTAAATCGATTATATTCTTTCATAAATTGAAGTTTTTTATTAAATTTATTTTTACAATTTTTTTATACGACTACTTTGATTGTTTTTTTTCATTTGTAATATCTATCAATACTTTTAAAACTTTAGTAAATCGTTTTTTCAATATCTATACTCTATTTATTCGTAACGTTTTACGTAGTTTTTTTTTCGTGTTTTCGTTTATTTTTTTTTCAAATATTTCCTTTGTTCATTTTAAAAATATTTCTTTATATTCTATTTATAATCTATAGTTCCGATTATTTCTCGTTTTGAAATTCTATATTTATTCCAATGTGTATTGTATTGAATCAAAAAGTAAAAAGAATAATAAAAAAATTTTTCTTTGATTAAAATCGTACTTTGAAAATGTATAATCATACTCTCGAAAAACATTTTATCGAGTCGTATCGTACTTAGTAAATATATTAATTCGACGAATCTTTATATCGAATTCGTAAGAATTGTTTTTTTTTTTTTTTTTTTTTTTTTTTTTGTATTATTCAACAAATTACAATAAAGTACTCGTTGTTAATACGCGATAAAGCGTAAAATAAAGAATCAACCAATTTTAGACCGGGGAAAACAAAACGAGTATAAAATCGCAATATTTTTTGAAGATTTAATAGTTTTTTTTAATACAAACAAAAACTACTTTTTTTTATATTTAATTGAATCAATAAATTGCGTATAATCTGAGTTTTTTTATTCGATCGATTTTATTTAATTATTATTTTTTCGTAAGTAATTTTATTATTTTATAATTGAACGAGTTTAATCATTGATCAATATTAAAATATTCAAAAACAAATTACGAAATACTAAAATCTTAATCTGATATTAATAATTCAATTCTATTTATTTCTTTTTAGAAAAAGTATTTTTTTACTTATATAATTAAATAAAGTAAACGTAAAATTAAAAAGTAAACACTAGAGCAATTATTGCCAAAGGCAATAAAGATCATAGTTAAGATCATTTAGTCGATCGCTTAAGCGATCACATGATTGAACCGATAAATATTTTTAATCGTTTTTATTTTATTTTAATAAAAATATTAAAAATTAATGAAAATCGTAAAATATTTAAAGTAATTATCGTGTAATTTATCGTAATAATCGATATAATTTACGTACGAATTTTAAAAAAAAATTTAATTTTTTTTAAAACGTTAAATTTATTATTATTAATCGTTATAACGTTTAATTTTTAAAAATAATTAAATTAATAATAAAAAACTAATTTTATTAAATTTTTAAATAATAAGTATTATTCGATTTTAAATTATTTTATAAAATAAAATAATTTATTCGTATTATTTTTAATATAATTTAAAAAAAGTTTTTTTACGAATTATAATAAAAAATTATAATTTTTAATATTAATTTTAATAATTAATTTTATATTCTCGAGTATTAAAATTTTTATTATTAAAACGTTTATTAATTTTAATAAATTTATTAATATATCGTTTACGATTTTAATTAATTAAATTATTATTAAATATATTTTATAATTTAATTTTCGAATTATTTTTATTTTTATTTTTATTTTTTATATTCGTTTTATTATTTTAAAAATTTTATTAATATTTAATCGAAATAAAATTAATTCGATTAAAATAAAATTTTATATCGATAATTACGTATAATAAAATTAAATAATTTCGATTTTAAAAATTATTATTATATTAAATGTATTTTTTATCGACGATTTTTTTAAGTTTTTAAAATTTTTAATTATTATTATATTCGTTGTTTAAATCGACGTTAATTAATTTTATAATATTTAATTTTAATTTATTATACGAATTTTTGTTTTTTAATATAAAATATAAATAAACGATAAAAATAATTAAATAGATTTTTTAATAACAAAATAATTACAATTTATATATAAAACGATTAATACGTTTTTTAATAATAAAAAAATCGATTTATTATTTTATTAATTTTAAATTTAAATAATTTAAAAAATTATAATTTTTATAAAGTTTAATATATATTAAATCGTCAATATTTATTATAAACGGTTTATATTTAAAATCGTATCGTTTTTTAATAAATATAATAATAAAATTAATAATTAATTATACGTTTTATTAATAAAATTTTCGAATAATTTTAAAAATATTAAAAGAATTTAATTTATATAAAAATAATAAAATTGTATTCATTTTATAATTAATAATAATTTCGTTTAAATTAGCGTTAATAATTACTATAAATATATTATTAATAGTAATTTAATATAAAATAATATAATTCGTTTATAATTAATCGAAATAAAATATAATAAAATAATAAAAATCGATTTCGATTTTTTATATAATTTATTTTAATAATTTATTTATTTGTAAATATTAAATAATAAATATTTATAGTTTTATATTTATAAACTTAAAAATAATTTATTAAAATTTGAAAAAGAATTTTTTATTTAAATTAAAAATAATATTATTCGATATTTTTTAATTATAAAATACGAATATTATAATTAGAATTTTAATTTAATTTTTAATTATATATATAGTATATTTTAAAATAAATAGTTTTTTTTTAAAAAATTTATAAAATATCGATATTAAATAATCGAAAAAATCGAAATTTTTAATTTTTTACGAAATAATTATTTTAACGATTAAAAAATTAAAAATAAAATTAATTATAATTACTATGAAAAATTTTAATTTAATACGAATTAATTATAAAAAATTATATATTAAAAATCGTAAAATTTTATTGTAAAAATAATTTAAATAATAAATTAAATATTCGATTAATTTTTTTATTAATTTACGAATTATAAAATTCAATAATTTTTATTTTATTTTTTCGAAATCCAAATAATATTTATTATAAACTTTTAAAAAAATATCGTAAAATATAATTTTCGAAATATAAAAACGATTAAAATCTTTATAAAAAATATAAAATAATAAATTATTTTACAAAAAAAAAAAATTATCAATTTAAATTTCTCGAAAAATTAATTTATTTTTTTTTTTAATTGAAAAACTTTAAATCTTATAAAAATAACGATTTTTAATATAATTTTTTATAAATTGTAATTTGTATTTTAAATTAATAATAATTTTTAAAAATAAATAAAAATTATTTAAAATATTATTTTTAAAAATATTT
>MU119378.1:15674-116247 GCA_014904845.1 Acephala macrosclerotiorum
TTATAATTTTTTTTTTTTATATAAATATTTATATTATTATATTATTATAATAATTTCGATATTTACGCGTAAAACGATATATAAAATCAAAATTAATTTATTATTTTTAAATATATTTTTAAAAATTTAAAAATTTTAAAAAAAAAAAAAATTTAATTATTATTATTCGTTTTTCGATTATAAATATTTTAAATTTATTTATATAATAATTAAAAAAATAAATCGACGAATATTTTAAAAAAGTTTTTAATAAAAATAAATATAAACGTATTTTTATAAATAAAATAAATATTTCGTATAAATATCGAAAATAATTTTTTAATATTTTTAAAAAAACGATTATATTATTAATAAAAACTTTAACGAAATAACGATATAATCGAAATTTTAAATTTATAATTCGTTAAACGTAAACGAGAAAATTTTTAAATTTTTAAAAAATTATTTTAAAACGTTTTAAATCGCGATAATTAATAATAATAATTTTATTTTAATAATTTTTTTAAATTAAAAATTAATAAAAAATTTTTAATTCGTTAATAATTATAATATAAATTATATTTTTAAACGTTTTTATAATTTTTTTTTAATATAATATTAAATACGTATTCAAAATCATCGTTTTATTAATAAATTTTATATTAATAATAAAACGAGAATATAATTTGTTTTTAATTATTTTTTAAATTATAAATACAAAATAATCGAAAAATATTAATTAAATTATTTATTCGAATTTATTTTTATTATATATAATATCGAATATTTTATTAATAATTTTTTAATTTTTTATATTAATTTAATAAATTATAAATTCGTTGATTAAAATTTCGAATTAAATTACAAATTTTAAATTTATAATGTATATATAAATACTATTATTTAATACGATTTTTAAAACGTCGATTAATTTAATAATATTACTAAAAAATAATAAATTATTATTTAATATTTTTTTATTTATAAATATAATAATTTCGTTCGAGTTTTATTCGTTTTCGTTCGAAATTAATTCGATTATATAATAATCGTTTTCTTCGTATTTTTAATATATTTTTAATTTAATTTTTCGTTTAATTAATAAATCGATAAAATTTGAATTCGTAATAATAATAAAATTTGTTTTATTTATAATAATATTATAAATACGTATATATTAAATATTAAATATAAATTAATAATTTTTAAATAATAAAAAGTATATAATTAATATTATAATAATTTTTCAAAATAAAATTATAATATTTTTTGTATATAAAACTTTTTTTTTAATACGAAAACTTTTTATAAAAACTCGAATCGATATAATTAAATTCTCGTATAAATCGATAATAAATATATAATTTTCATAATTTAATTTTTTTTAATATAAATATAAAAATTCGTTATTTAAAAAAAAGTTTAAAATCGAAATTTTTTATTATTTATATACGAATTTTAATTTTATTAAATACGTTTTATTTTTTAATTATTTTAAATATATTATAAAAATAATTCACTCGTTAAATTTTATTAATTCGTCGATTTTTGAGATTATAATTAATTCGAATTTATCGATAAATAAATTCGATACGAATTATATTTATTTTTTATCGATTAAAAAACGAGAATAATTAAAATCAATATATATTTTATATAATTTATTATTTATTTTTAATTTGATTTTTATTATCGCGTATATATATTTTATTATAAAATTATTCAAAGTTTTCATAAAAATTATTTTATTAAATCGTTAAAACGAAAAATTATTTATTATAAATAATTAAATTGAAAAAATTATTTTTTATTCGCTATATTTATTAATTTTTAATATATTATTAATATTATATTTATTAATTTTTTCGATTTTTAATAAAAAAATTTAATAAAATCGATTAATATTATAAAAGTTTTTATAAATATATTTAAATAATTAAATTTTCAATAAAAAGTTTTTTTTATATTTATAATAAAAAGTTTTTTTAATAATATTAATAAAATAAATTATATTAATAATTTTTTTTTTCGATTAAAATTTCGAATTATATCGAATTAAAATTTAATTTTTTAATAATATTTTTTATTTTATTTTTTTAGTTTTTTATTATAATTAATTTTAGTTTTCATAGAAATATTATAAAAATCGTTATCGATTTAATATATATTATTATATTAATAATATCGTTTAAATTTATAATTATTATTATTAATTTTTTATTAATTTTTATAAAAATTTAATTCGTAAATAAATTTATTATTTTTGATTTTTTCGAATTTTATTACTAGTATTAATAATGCGAATTTAAATTTTAATAATAATAAAATAAATTTTTATAATAGTTTTTTATTATTAATTAATTTATTTTATTAGAAAATTTAATCGAAAAAAAAAATTTAATAAAAATTTATATAAAATATAAAAAATTTAAATTACGATTTAAATTATTTTAAATTTTAATAAAAAATTAAATTAAAATTTTTTAATTTTTTAAATTCGAAATTACGTTTATTATTATTATTAAATTTAATAAAACGTTATTTTTTTTTTATAAAATCTTTAATTAAAATTATTTTAATTAATATAAAAAATATATATAAAATTTTAAATTTATATTATTAAAAATTTAAAATAATTATTAAATAAATTTATTAAAATTTATTATTTTCATAGTATAAATAATATTTAATATATATTTTTGAACGTTTTTTTTATTACGAGTATTATTTTTCGAATATATTTATTTTAAAAATTTATATAAAATCGTAATTAAAATTATTTTAAATCTATAAATAAACGCGTCGATTTATATAAAAACGTCGTTTTAATCGAATTTAAATTTTTTTTTTTCGAATTCGAATAATTTATTAAAATATTATATTAAAATTATATTATAAAAATAAATATAAAAATTTTATTTAACGATTAAAACGTATAATTCAATAATATTATTTTTAATTTAATTTATAAAAAAGTAAATATTAAACTAATAAATATTTTATTCGATTATAATATAATTATTTTTATTATAAAAAAAAATTTAAATTTAAATTAAAATAATTTATATTAATAAAATTTTTATCGATAAAATTTCGATTATTATTATTATTATTATAATTGCGATCGAAAATATAATATTTATTATTATTATTATTACAAATAAAAATATAACGTTTATTATTATTTATTATATTTTGTATTTAAATTTAAAAAATAATAAAAATAATATTTTATATTTATATTAATATTTTAAATATAAAATTGTTTTATTAATTATTATATTAATCGTTATTTTCGATTTTAAATACTTTAAATAATAAATTAATTATTTTTTTAAATATTTTTTTTCGATATATAAAATTAAAATTATATATTTTTTTTATAATATCACTTGAAAAAATCGTACGAAATTAATATTTTATTTTAAATTTTAAAAAAATCGAACGTTTTTTTCTCGCGATATTAAAATTTTTAAAGTTTTTAAAAAAAAAAAAATTTTCGCTTTTAAATATATATTTTAATTTTCGAATTAATATAATAATTTTAGTAATTATAATAAATTTTTTAAAAATCGTATTAAAAAAAATTTTATTTTAAATTTACGCGTTCGAAATAAAAATATTTTTTAATTTCGTTAAAATTTTTATATTTTATAAAATCGAAATAATTTTAAAAATAAAATTAAAATAAAATAAATAAAAATTCGAAAAATATTAAATAATAAATTAAATAATTTTAATAATTTAAAATTCGAAATCGTTAATATATTTATATTTAATTCGTTAAAATTTTTAAAAATCGTATACGATTTTAATAATATTTTATACGATTAATATATTAATTATTAAAAAATAAAACAACGAATAAAAAATTATTAAAATCGCATTTTAAAACGAATAAATTAATATTATTATTATTTATTAAAAAAATAATATATATAATAAAAAAATAATTTATTTTATAAAATTATAATATAAAAATTAAATTCAATAAATTATATTATTTAATTTCGAGTTTTTTTATATAATATATAATTAATTTCAAAATTTAAATTAAAAAATTAAAAAATATATATTTTATAAATATAAATTTTTAAAAAAATTTAAATATATTATAATAAATTTATTTATTATTAATAATATAATATATAATTATATTATTATTAATATTTTAATTAATTATTTTTTTTAATAATAAAATAATTAATAATATTAAAATACGTATTAATAAAAATAATAATATTAAAATAAATTTAAAATTAATAATTAAATAAAATTTTAATATTTAAAATTTTAATTAAATTTAAAAATAATATTTATTTTAAATATTAAAAATTAATAATCGAACAATTAAAAAAATTAAAAAATTTTATAATTTTTTTATTAAAAAAAAAAAAAATAATAAATAAAAAAATAAATAATAAAAAAAAAAAATTTTTTAAATAATAAAATAATTAATAAAAATTTTAAATATTATTTATTTAAATAAATTTTTTTTTTTTAAATATATTTAACGTTTTATTCGAGTTTTTAATCGTTAATAAAATTTTAAAAAAAAACATTTTTAATTAAATAAAAATAATTATTATTAAATTTAAAATTTTTTAAAAAATAAATATTTATAAAATTATTATAAGAAAATTATTAAATAATAAAAAAATTATTTTAAATAAATAAATATTAAAAAAAAAAATTAATATTTATAATAAATTAATTTAATATAAAATTAAAATTTTTATTATAAAATATATAATTTTATAAATTATATTAATATAAATTTAACGTTTTTAAATTTTTTTATAAATTTTATTTTAAATTTAAAAATCAAAATTTTTATTTTTTATTTAAAAAATTATTTTATAAATTTAAATAAATTTTTTAAATATAATTTAATAAAATTAAATAATATTTCGAAAAATTAAAATTTATAATATTTAAAATTAAAATTAAAAAACGTTAAAAAAATAAAAATCAAAATTTTATTATTATTTTTATAAAATTTTAAATTAAAAAAAATCGCGAAAATTATATTTTTATAATTTATTAAAAAATATATATAAATAAATTATTATTATAATTCGATTTTAAATATTCGAATTAAATAAATTTATTATTTTTATAAAATATAATTTTATAAAAAAAAAAAAAAATTAAACGAAAACGATTTTTATTTTTATAAATAAATTATTAATATTACGATTTATTTAATTAATTTATTAAATTTATATTTAATACGTATTTCGAATATTTACATTTTATAAAATAATTTTTTCGATATTTTAATAAAATGAAAATAATAAAAATTATTTATAAAAAAACGTCGATTAAAAATTATAATATATTTTTCGATTTTACGTAAAAAATCGAAAATAATCGTAAATCGTTTTTAAAATAAATAATAATATTAAAAAATAATATAATTTTATAAATAATATAAAAATAATAAAATATAATATAAAATTTAATAAAAATAAAAATTATAATAATAAATAAAATCGTAAAAAAAATAATTTAATTAAAAAAATTATAATTAAAAATTATTAAAAATTTTTTTAAAATTTATTTTATTTTATATTACGATAATTTTTTTACGATTGATTTTAATACGAATATAAATTTTTTAAATAAATTTAAAAATATTAAAATTCGATATTTTTATATAAAAAATAATATAATTATTAAAAATAAATTAATTTTAAAATTAATTTTAAAAAACGATTAAATCGTAAATATTTTTACGATCGATTTACAATTTATAAAATTATAATAAATTTAAATAAAAATTAATTTAATATAAAAAAAATTATAATATTATTTACGAATTTTAAAAATTAAAATAATAATAAACAAAAAACGAATTAAAATAAAATAAAAACTTTTTTAAATAAATTTAAAATATTTTTTAATTATAAAATAAAAATTAAAAATACTTTATTTAAAATCGAATTTTTATAAAAAAAATAAACTTTTTTTAGTTCTTTATAAGTTTTTTTACAAAGCAGCTAAAACTAGCGCCACAAAATTTAATAAAGCTTTTTACGACGATTCGACGCTGCAATTAATAAGAGATAAAAGACGATAGATCACAATAATAGTTAGTGCGGCGATCACGTGAAGACATTGATTATTTACATCACTTTAAACATTAGAATGGATATATCTCTACAGTGCTCCTCAGTAGGGGGCGTGTTAGACTTTCGAGTGGTTTTAGTGCTGAGTAAGCACTGCAATGGATATAATGTCCCCGCACCTAGCTAGATCTTACCACCTTAATCAATCAGACCAGATTATCAAGACCATCAATATATCACCCAAACTGACAGAGACTTGGTGACTCGGAGGACTGATATCCAAGTCAAGGCTCTGGACCCTCCAAAGCGAAAGCCGTAGACTCCTGTTATCAATAATGATGTATCTGGAAGACGTCAGACACGTCGTAAGGGAGGAATTGGTGTTGATGGAGATGGGGATGATGAGGGATCTGAGGATGAAGGTCGTGGGAACGGAGATATGGATAGCATGATCGCAAATGGGACACCGGTGCAAGCCGTCGAGACGAACGATCCCATTGACATCGCTAAATTGCTTTTCCATGGACCATACCGCCGGGGATGATGCGAGCTGAGGGTTGGCGTTCGATTCAGTACAGTAGTGAGGCGAAAATTTTAAGAGATACAGAATACCTTCTCTAATCTCTGTGTGCTTTACGGAGCGCGGACTCTCGTCCAACAGCCTCCAATTAGGCCATGAAGTTACTATCGAAGCATGAGCTGGGGAGAGAAGCATCCGGTCCAGTCAACAGAAGCCTAGGAAGAGATTGGTACCAAATACTGGGTCGCTCGAAAAACAATACACATCCTTATCAGACATAAAGTTGCCGGTGTGACCAGGTCCGCATAAAACTTTCAACGCTTGTGAAAGGAACGAATGATACACCTGCTCACGGTATGTTCTCCAGACACACATAAATGTTTAGGGTCCCCAGCACAGGCAAGGAAACAGCGCGGGGATGGAATGATGAAACAGTTTTATAGGGACCTATGTGTACAAACAGCTGCGCTTCTCGCATTATACACTCTATCAACCCCCCTCGCCTTAAGTCTACCCCTTATACATTTCTGCTCATGTCGTTTCGGATTCTGTTGTAGTCCAGCAAACCCTCGATGCTTCCAATAGCACTAACCGCAACGTCTTGATCCCACAGCTTTCTTTGCGCAAAGCTCATAACGTCCTTTTCTGTGATCGCTCCAATGACACGCTCAATCTCCTCTGGTCCCATGCGGCGACCGGTTGTGATGATTTGTCGTCCAATATCTTCGGCGACAGCGGTGGTACCATCAAGAGAAAGAAGGATAGATGCCTTCAATTGAGCCTTGGCTCGCTCGACTTCAGCTTCTGTGACGTTGTATGATAATCGGGACCATTCGCGGAGTGTGAAGTGGACGAGATCGTCGATACGGGTGAGCTTATCGGTGACGAGGTAAATACCCCAGAGACTAATATTGTTAGCTAGGAAAGAATCAGGGTGAGTTCGATCTTACCCTGTATCACTGTAACTTGTGGAGAAGCTCATGAAGCTGTTGGCAAGGTCATTCTTGTGGACGAAACCGCTGAGCTTGCTTCCCATGTGAGGAGCATTGCCCATGGCCTTATCCCAGTTGCCAACAATAGCTTGAGTAACCAAAGCAGTGAAGTAGTCATCATCCTTCCAGCTGACACCCTCAACAGCAATGGCGATGTTGGCGGTTGGGATGGTGTCATCACGGATTCGAACCTCAGAACCGATGAACTCAGGCTTTCGCTTAATGGCAGGAGCAGAGCTCTCAGTCGCAAGACCAGAAAAGTACTTCTCAGCAAGCTCAACAAGCTGTGCGTGTGGAACACCTCCAGCACCAACCAGGACCATACGATCAGCCGTGTAGTTTGTCTTGATGTAGTTGACCAAGTCCTCGCGTTGGATACTTTGGATGTTCTCGGCCGGGCCTAAGATTGTTCGTCCTAATGGTTGTCCTTGGAAAGCAGTTGCATGTAGGTGGTCGAAAACAACTTCCTCTAATTGCTTGTCAACCTCCTCTGACTCTCTTAGGATAACGTCACGCTCTCGCTCAATTGCTTGTGGCTCGAGTTTGGAGTGTTGGAGAATGTCGGACAGGATGTTGACGGTCGCTGGTACGTCTGCATTGAAGGCCTTGGCATAGTATACGGTGTTCTCGCGCTGAATTCCATATTAGCTTCTGGTCCTGGCTTTCCGAAGCATTCAAACATACTGATGTGTAGGCATTCAAGTGACCACCCATATTCTCGATTTCTAGCTCCAATTGCTGTTGTGTTCGGTTTCCGGTGCCCTACAGCTATTGTCAATTGTGCTTCCTCTCTCGTGTAGACCGGTTGAATTACCTTGAAGGCAAGATGTTCGAGGAAGTGAGCTGTGCCATTTGTCTTGTCTGTCTCTGCTCGGGATCCAGCATCAATCCAGACACCGACGGTCGACGTTTGTGCCCATGGTGAGTGCTCGGTAGCGATCTGAAATCGTCAGCAGATTTTCCAGCTCCATAGCTGTCTCTTCATACCGTCAGTCCATTAGACAGGGTGGTCGACTCCGTCTTCACGCCATTTTTCACCACCGGCGTCGCGAAGCCTCTCCTCAATGGGGCGACAGTGTTGAGGGCAGCGCGGTTGCGCAGTCCCTGGGTAAGGTTAAGAGCTAACCGCCGGGACGCCATGGAGGTTGATGTGAGGGTGGTTGCAGATGTTCTGAATTGAAGATCTTGGGAATGCCGGACTGGACTGAGGTTCTGAGTGCTAGACGATTTCGCGAGCTCTTTTCGTCAACCAATCAGCGCCGGCCTATTCTTGCCTTACCCGAAAAAGCATGACCTTCCGGGAAGGTACGGATTGCCGAGGGTCATGAACAACGACCATTCTCGCCTCAGCTCATACACAATTACATCTCCACCCCACTGCGGACAGCACAGCAAGTCAAGATGGCCTCAATTGTTAGACCAGCAATGATGCAGAAGACTTGTTTCGCTGCTGCCTCGAGGCGTGCCTTCTCGACGAAGCTGTCTACGAGTTCCCCCGCCATCAACACATCAGTCCTATCGAGAAAGGCTGTCCGGAATGCATTTGCCAAAGATGTTATACCAAGTTCGATGCGAATAGCTGCCTTCCATGCAAGTGGCAAACAAGCAATCCTTCCTGCTTTACCACGTAAGATCTAGAGCGCTCTCTGTTTGGTGGCAGTAGCTAATTCATGATCCAGAGGTCATCCAAGGAACCGGTATATTTCTCCGCCATTGAATCTACAATATCTGCTAATTGATTCCAAGCAAACGATCCAGCTCCAGTTCCAGCTGCGAACCCTTCACATGGCTCCTACCACTGGACCTTCGAACGACTGATCTCCGCCGGTCTCATCCCTCTCACAATTGCACCATTCGCTGCCGGGTCATTGAACCCAACGATGGATGCTATCCTCTGCGGTGCTATCCTCATCCACTCACACATTGGTTTTGAATCTATTGTCATCGATTACGTTCCCAGCAAGCGATTGCCGAAGACAAGAGTGGCGGTTTGGTGGGGATTGAGGGCAGCTACGGTCTTGGTTGGTGTTGGATTGTACGAATTTGAGACGAACGATGTTGGTGTGACGGAGGCTATCAAGAGAATCTGGAAGGCATAAATGATGAGGGGAGGCAGTGTACGCATTTGGGCAGGAAGTGATGGAACAAAATGGGTAGGCGGCGATTGTGCTAAGCGGCAGCTACATATCTTGCCATGAAATGATTTTGATACTGTCTTGACTTTTTGTTGCTCGTGCTTTTGTTCTTCTATCATGACTCGTCGGATTCTTTGGAAGCATTTTTTTCAACCCCTCCACCCTGCGACAAGTGCTAGGTAGAGTCTTTCAATTACTATCTCAAACAAAACAAAAACTCTTCCAGTCCTGTTGTCACGGGGACTTTTCAAGGGAATTCCCTGCCTGGAAAATAAAGATACTTCTTTATGCCTAAACTCCTAGGTTGCATAGCCATCTCTATCCGTAGTAGATGCCGAAGACATGCAGACTGTGCTTTGAAGAAGAGCGTCACCTTCGAGTATGAAAAGTGCTAAGCGAGGCCAACCGAGAAGCTAGAAAATAATAGCCATCCTTCTGCACCTCCAAAAGTCCAGAAACTTCAATACGAATTGAAATTCAATGCGGGGTGAAAAAAAAAGTTGGAGTGAATAGGCGTAATTCCTGATACTCTTGAAACACTCTGTTGTCATAAGGGTGTACCACTACTTTTCCAATTCGTGGATTTTCTAACTGTTTGCCAAACCCGTTGGACGCTCTGTTGTCAAGTGCGTATCACTAATTTGTCATTTCGTGAGTTTCGAATTCGGTTGAGGGAACATGTGCTTATTTAAATCTATACGTACCGAATACCTTCTCGATTTGATGGTTAAATTGTGGGACTTGTAAAGAACCGAAAGAGGGATGGGCTCTGCCGGGGCTAGCTTAATTTATTTACACGGTCAACTCTACGTACGCGCTTGAATCCTAAGGTATCTTATGGGTCGATTCAAGTGTTACGGTCACCTTTGGACAATCATTCGCTTTGGCTCTTTCATTTTCAACCTCGATCGCACAGAATTACTATCTTCCCTATTCATCAACAGTCCTCAAAGATACGGCGCGGTATCAATCACAATGTCCACTCCTTACCCACCTGTGATCCCCAAGTCCTATGGGGCTTGGAAACAGTCTGATTTAGTATCCGAATGCCGCAAGCGTACGATCAGCACGGAGGCAATGTGCATAAGCTTATACGGACTCTCGTCGACCACGACATCGCGCAACGCGCTCTGGTACTACGCCGGGTCTGGAACAACGAAAACGACCCCATGGGAGCTCGCGAGCTCGAGCAGAATAACAAGGACGCCGAAGATAGGCGGCGTGACCTGGAACCCAAGCTTGCGGAGCGTGCCTTTTACAAATCACAGTGGGAGGAGATAAATACAGCAATCGACAATACGGAGACCGCCATCGCACGCAAGAATGCGAGCGACAAGAAGAAACGCGAAGATCGAGTTCATGAATTTAGAAGGGAACAGCAAAGATTTGCACAGACATCTACCGGTCATCCAAATGTTCCTCCCAAGGCCGCCAAGCGTCCAAACGCTGAAGCCGACGGCATCGAACCAACAGCAAAGAAGGCCAGAACTGATGCCATTGACCAAGCTCCCGAAAACATCTCGAAGACCCCTGTTGAGAATGACATCACAGGACCCTACTTGTACGTTTCCAAAGGGCAATCTGAAGCCAGAGGTGATGGTGTTGGCGCAATCTGGAACAAGGTCAACAATTTCAACCCTATGAAAGTATTAGTCGATCAAAGTGGCGACTATATCACGTTTTCACCTGACAAAAAGAGCAGGGAGACATGTGATGCTTGTTTTGATGGATGGGAACTGAGGGAATTTTGGATATACGACCAGGTTCACAAGATTGAGAAGAGGGGTGTCTTGAACCAAGAGATCACTGAGCCGTAAGTGCTTCCTTCATTGTCCGACACAGTCTGCAGGACTCTGGAGTCAATCAAGGCTGTCTTGTTCTAGAACATTTGTGTTGACTTGCTATAGACAACCAAGACCTGCTCCCAGTCGCAGCATGGCTAAAACCCCTTCTGAGGACCCCATTCAGTAAGGATTCCATATCTCAAACCATAGTCACTGGAGTACTCTAGAATAGATTGACTGACGTGCAATGTAAGGCAATCTAAAGCTGATCCGAGCAATACGAAAGCCCCTGCTGCAGGCATTACGCCGTCCAGCCATACATCACCCTCCAATACCAAGCAACGCGCACCTATTTCACGGGAGGCCAAGGCCACTGATCGCCAAGAGGATACCAAGAAGTTCATGGTCGTAAATTCAATCTTCGCAGAGGAGTATTACAATTGCATTAGTGCCCCATACCTTTTCATCTCCGCCGATCAACTAGCTGTCAAAGGCGATCGTGTTCCCCGACTTTTCAAGAAGTACTTCTCGAAATGGGGAATAAAGCGTGTGGTAGCAGATAGCAGGGGCTATTACATCGTTTGGGCGCTGGATGAAGGATACGAGGACAAGATGAAGAAGTGCTATGAGGATCACAAGAAAGAGCATACGTTTGATTTCCATGACCTCAAGTTTGAGTTTGTCACCAAGAATCCGGAGAAGGAGTAGCGGTGACCTGTTTGTTGTATTACAATGGTCAGTGTGGGAGCTTATGTTGAGTGTACTGTTATGGGTGAAGTGCTGGGCACTGATACAAAGATACCGTCTGCATACATTCATAATCAAGCTGCTATGTGCAATGTCACCCGTTCCCCATAAAGCCAGCATAACTACTTTCCCACCTCAAAAAGTCTCCCAAATCATGTCCAAGATTGAAACCCATGGGTATGATTTCCCCATCCTTCATCGGACTCACAACTCCCAGGTCCAGCATCGGACTCGGTGGCAAGCTTTCAGCCAGCGAAGGTCTCCTCGCTTCCATCAAAGTCGGGACACGAGATGGAATCGAGATAGGGATTGGGAGGCCAACCCCCGAGTCTTCGGCAGCGAGAACGACTTTCGAAGTATCGACCTCCTCTTTCCAAGCTCGAATCAGGCGCTCCTTAGCAATTTTATTCACACCCACTTCCTTCATTGAAGGTATAGTCGCCAGCGTCTTCGGCTTCGGCTTCAGTTTGACTACCTCTTTCATCTCCCCCTTCCGCTTTTCCTTAACAGGCGAACACCTCGAACACGTCAAAGCCACCCCCTCGTTCTTATTGTCAGTCTTAAATCCTCCAAGCTTGAACTCATAATTTTCCCACCAAGCCTCAATCTCGTCTAATTCCACCTCATCCATTTCCCACATACTGTCACTTCTGAAGTCACGACCGTATTCATCCATGTTCCCCGAGATCGCCATCTGGAACGCTACCCAATCCAGACTTTCCTCCTCGGGACTCCACGAGGTATCAGTTTTCGGTTTGACAATCCTGTCAATCCTTATCGGCCCATTCCGAAACCAGGGAGCGTTTAGCGAGAACGGAGTACTTGGGAGCAGGATATGAGATGGTGCCGCTGAAGATATATCGAGGATTGGGAGACAGTCGGAGTGGGAGTCCGTGAAGAATTGCGCCGAATTGATATCTAAGGGTGAAATCTCAGGAATAGTGGGTAGCATGGGTATTACTTTTGAGTTTGTGGAGTAGCGGCGTGCTGTTCGTAGTTCGGATCGAGGAGGTGGAAATGGCGGAGCCGGGAAGGAGAAGGTATCGAATATCATTCCAGCTCGAGATATGGATGCTGATGTTGCGAGTGGGTCTACAAAGTTGACTTTCTTGTTCATCTCAATAGTTCTCTGCTTTGCTGCTAATTGTCTCTTGGCTTCCGCCTTCTCTGGTATCGGTGGTGCCTGATCAGGAATAGGTGAGGATGAAGAGTGACGAGCAGCATCAATCCTCTCACTCAACCTCTCTAGAAAGAACGGTTCTGTCGGCGTATCTCCACCTCCCTCATCATCTCCATCTTGTTCGAAGCTTGTAGTGCTAGTATCTGTACGCGACGACTCTTCTGATTCCCGATGAGCATCTTCAGCTAAGTGTTGGGCTTTGAGCTTCTGGATTCTAGTTGGTGTGAGCATCTCGTCCACCTCGGTCCTGAATCTCTTCCCGCTGAACACGTCCACCATTCCTGTCGTTAACTCGTTTAGTCTCCATCGAGTCGTCGCATTCGCCGTTGATCGTGGCGGTGGTATTGGTGGTGGACTCGAACGAAACCCTCGCCCAAAAATAACCGATTTCTTCTTCCCAGGTTTCTTCACCTTCCCTTTCGCATTGAGATTGGTGCCAGATTTCCGTCCAGTGATGGGATATTTGGGCGACATAGACACAGAAGTTCTCGGCTTTCCATTTTCCCTTCTCAATATGGCACGAGAGATCGATAGCGTGCGTGTGACGGATGTGCTGGGCTTTGTGTCATACCATCCTTGCGTCGCGGCTTTTGCGTCTGCGAGTGCAGTGCCGACGGCTTTGAATGCTTCGTCTGTTTCGCGGATGAGTTGCTCAACGTTGTCTGATAGCATAGTGGAGTTTTCAAAGCAGTTCATGCTTTGTCTTGGGGTTTCGTCATCGTCACCAAATTCAATCGCCAGTTCGTCAAAGCAGCTGGGAGACTCGAAAGGAATTATCGTCAATGAAGGTCTGTCGATTCGTGATTTTGATGTTGAACTGAAGCGTGAAGGCTGAGGCGAGGATTCGGGTTCTGGAAATATGAGACGCCATGTCTTCGCATCCTCAGAAGCATCTTTGGGCAGCTCGCGAGGCAGATAAAGAATCTCAGGCTGGACCGGCGACGAGTCGACTGGAGACAAAGAATATTCAATCGCCGCCGGATTTTCACCGCATTCACAGCTGCACAAAGAGCTTGCCGAAGAATGCGCAGCACTAAAGTGATTAATAGGGTGACTTCGAGCCGTCGCATTGCTACTCGTCCGTCGAAAGGGGAAATTCTCTGTCGGAGAAGGGGTTTGCGATAACCATGATAGTCTTTTAGGGGCACTGATCGACAACTTCAAGTCGGTGAAGCGAGAATCGTCGAGATCGCGGGTTAGGTCTGAGGTGCTTTGGTTGAGCCGTTGGGTGATGAAGTGCTTGATCCGTATACTCGTCTTTTGAAACATCATGACAGCAGAAATCAAATACCTGACAACAAAAGTTCGAGAATTGGAATAAAAACGGCAGATGGTAGAGCATTTGCTAACAAATCCTGGAGGACAAGGTCTCGTGGAAGTATACCTATTATTGATGATATCACGAGTGGTTTCGGTAGGACAGGATCGGAGAAGAGGCAATGCAGCAACACCCCAGCCCTCTTGCCCCCCAAAAGAGGAGTATCCTGTAGTGACCGTTCACTTGCCATAACTGGGAAAAGATTGGGAATATCGTACATCTCGTACAATTTCCATTTCGCGTGCTTGACAGCGATGCCTTGCGGAAACATACCTGAATCGGCTTGAAAAGTTCCACATTTGGCGAAATGATCGAACATTAAGAATAACTGGCTTGGTCATATCAGTGTTCTAGGGCCCGTCCAAAACCTGCGTAACAGTCCTAAGCATTCCTTCAAGTTCGCAATTGGTTCAATTCTCTCCACTCGGTAATTCGAACGGACGTTTGCATGGCTGGATCTAAAGGTGCCGCAAAGGAAGCACGCACGAAAAAGGGAGCTATCACAAAGATAGAACAATCAATCCCACCAATATATTGGGCAAAAAGAGGGAGGCACATTTCGTAGAACAATGGAATGGTGCAGCATGGTGGACTTCCAGCCTTTCGCTTCTCTCCATGTGGTGGCTCAGAGGAACACAGCGACGGTCCGATACATGCGAGCAGCTCGTGGAGGAGCGAGAACGGTAAGCCCCACGGTAGGTTGCAGCAAACTTGCTGAAGAAAACCTCTCGTTGACGAGAATCTCTTCTATCCAAACCATTTCTTGGGGCAGTGGACCCTGGCTCAGTCAACGCATCTTCATCGCGTAACCTTACCTGAACCGAGAACAAAAACATCCTTGAGGTCAGAGATTTCGCCCCCAGATGGAATCGAATCAATTTCGCAGCAGATGGCCGTTTGGAGAATGATCGTTGCAAGGAAGAAGCACATTTGCAGCCGGTTCCCGTAAGGAGCGGGCACTTTGTATATCGTCGAGTCTTCAGCCTCAGATTGCAATCTAAGATCGGGGATGGAGTTGGGAGAAAGAGGCTGAATAACGTTGTCGCCATTATTCAGCCCGGAGTCAGAAGATTGGAATGCCATTGGGGGTGAGCGTTACACAGCGGAGGTCTGGATTAGAGGAGTGTTGGACGTTGAGCTTGGGAGGAAAGAAAACTCTCCGACGAGAACGGGCTATATCACGTGACCATATATGAAGAGAAATAGGAAAGCGTCGATTTGTCCGGTTTCTTGAGACGAAATGACGACTCAATGACTCTCATCAAGATTCAGTTTCGTCTCAAATTCGTAAGTGTCTCATCCTCGACCAACTCATTAACCCCGCCATCAACCGCTCTTTCACGTGATAAACCCTGCCGTGGAGAACGTTGGAGGGAGAGGCCACGTTTCCGATGGCCACGAGGTCAACTGACTTCGTACATATGAGTACCGGTATGTCTGCATAATGCAGCTAGATATACTTACTTCAAATGGCATGATTTTTGAGAGGAACGTTGGAAAGTCCATGGAGACGGTGGATGCCGTACAATGTCTCGGGCCTCGGGTATGGGGAAGCTCGCCGAAGCCATCGACAACTCCACTAGCCATCCATACTTCCCGGAAAGGAAAGAGGTGCATCGAGACTTTGGTGGAGATTTATGCAAACGTGAGAAGTAAATAGATGTTGATTTCGATGGAAGCCAGGCTGAGATCGTAATTTTGGGGGGAAATGTTGTGACGCAAAGCCTAAAGTGATATGTTAGGGATTATATTGAGAAGAGCTGACTTTGTCTGTTACTCGAAACGAAACGAGAATCAATTGGATTCCTTGTCAATACTTTCAATGAAGAAGACGAAGGAAAGATGGGCGAAAGCATGAATTAGAGCAAAAGGCATGTGATGGAGAGGCTGAACGTGTCCAATGCCCCTAGGATGTTGAGGCGATCTCATGCTAATATATACAAACGAGATAGCCTGGTTGGCCACATGTATGTCGTAACACATTCCCACAATTCCCCAAGACCAACCCCATCTACTCGCAAACTCCGTATCTCATGCCTGTGCTAGCGGCTTTTGAAAGTAAACATATCTGCATGAAAGCTCTCCTAACCTCGTAACCAAATCATAGCAATCGTAAACGAGCGTGTCATCCCATACTGGGGTATCAAACGCCGGGTATCTATATCCAACCGCATGTAATCATTCGTATCTCTCTCGCCGAGTCCCGTCAAGTCTCCAACGCTCATCAGCACCAAGCAATGTAAGAATCGAATGCCGTACCGTCCGTAGTCCGCCTATCGTTATGCCTCGTCCCAAGCTCCAGGCCTGTTATTTCCCCATATGCCATCCATCAAGGGTATGCGTCGTCGTCCATCAGATCCCCTAGATTAAGCTCTCCTGTGGCCTAACCGCAGCCTTCTCATCGAACATCCCTGGACTAATCATGACAGGACTAGTAGCCGTCCTCATGAAAGACTGCCTCGCATGTGTGGGAACATGATGATATGGTTTCTCATCCTTCCATTGTGCTTTGGCAGATCGTTCAGGTGGTCCTTTGAATGCTCGTCGTAGGCGGGAACAGATTGTGTTGTTGTTGGTAGTGGAAGAGGCGGGGGTATAGGAGCAGGGCTGATAACAACGCGAGCGGTCGGAGGACAGAGAGAGGCCTTTCATGACGACTGGTACTGAAGGATGTGGTGGTGATTTGAAGAATGGAAGGTGGAGATGAGTATGAGGTCGGCTGGAGAAAGAGGGTGAGGTGGTTTGAGTTGTGATAAGTAATATTCTGATTCGATGCTGTTTATGTCCTTTGATCTGGTGCTCGCCGTGTACTTATGAGAGCACGAACCAGAGGGAGGCTTTGGTTCGATGAAGGTAGAGCTCTGGTCCACTCAAGATATTGAGACAGAATGACGCTCTGAAGATCTTCAAGTGGCCGAGTGAAAATTCTTACGATGATCAACCCCTAAGGCTGAGAGATGAAGTGCTGGTCAATGAAGACAATCGACTCAGAAGAGAATAATGCAAGAGGATCGAGAAAGTATGATTTTGCTCTCAAGACCAGGCAAGATAGATCGCCAGAAACGAAAAAGCGCAGATGTACAATTGAGACAGCTTTAAAGCTTATGGGAAGATTATATATGGGGACTGGTATATGTCCCCTCCACTTGGAGATGGCCCGCGTTTCAGAGCCTCAGAATTGGACCTTTCAGGACACACTATTCTTGAGGGGGATGCCCGACGACTGGCTGGTTCGTACTTGGCGTCTTCCAGAGTGAGAGCGACGGATGAGGTCCACTATGGTTTGGTATCCAATTGTAGGGGAAGAAAGCAATGTCTGTTGTTAGCGAAACCATTCACCCTGAGCACAGCAAGCCACAAGCAAATTCATGGCTCGGGGTATGCAAAGAGTCCACACACACCGATCCACGCTCCTGCTATTCGTAGCGGGGTGGCGCCGACAGCTGTGTACATGTCGAGTATCCTTGGTCATACATACACTCAGCAAGGGCTTAACAATTGCTAGGCATTATATGATCGACCCATATCGCAATTCTGAGTCTCGATGACCCCGGATTTTTGGATCTTCAACTGCGTTGATTCCGCGCTTGGGGAAGAGAACTGTGGAAAGAAGCAAAAACCCGGTGGCAACGAGATCGCTGAACGAGAAACTGTCTCAGAGATTTCTCAAGCTCGCCAGCCGTCGGACACCCTCTTTCGAAGGATGGAGAGGGGAAAGCAACTCCACATCGAGGCTTCAACACTGCGTGGGACCAATGAAGAGCCCAAGTAACCGGACATCCCCAAGAAAAAATATTGCTTAGCTTTGCATACATGGGGAGGTACTCGATGCGACGCTGCAACCCGCTCCAGATCTGACCTAAGATAAGAGAGGGCTGAAAACTTGGGCGCTGACCCTGTGCCGCGATAGGCTTTTACTGGTCTTCAGCTGTCAGGCTCCCAAGACCTCAAGCCACGACCTTTCGCTCGCCAATTTATTAAGCTGGATCGGTCTTGGTCCTCGTAGCTGCCGAATGTGCAGTGGATGATGCGCAGTCTCGGCGGGGCCCGATTCATGATCAGGATGCTATTTTGTTCGCGGCGTGAGAGAGAGTGGATAGACTGTTGTTGCTGCGCCAATTTCCGTGGTTTGGGGTCCTCAGAGCTAGGCTGGAAACGGCATCGAACTTCACCAATTGCACCGTAAGCCTACGTAAGCCCCTTAAATCCCTGCTGTCAAACGCCCTGCGAACCCTGCAAAGATGGGACGGAACCCGAGGTAGAGTTGATGATGGTGCGGAGGTGCGAATGTTTACTGGTTGCGATTACGCTGCAAGGGCGCGGACGTTCCTGGGAGAGAGCCAGATACGATATGCAGCTAACGGATCGGACATCATAGGCTGTGCCTTCTCTCTGAAAGCTTCCTTCGTCTCGATGTACCTTTTGGGTCACGTTGGGGTCGAATGCTGGACCACGACCGTTGCTGTAAGTACAACAGAGGCGTCTCCTTCCGCCATTGAGATGTCTGAAAACTTCACCCACTGAGGCTTACAAGTTCTCCTTCTGCTACAGCAAAGCAGATTGGCTCAAGAGGTTTGTTTGTTCTCTCTCATACCCCGAAAGAACTCCTCAAATATCGTTTTTCTGCTTGATGTTATTGATTCCCGCTGAAGAGGTCAAACGTCGTCTCATGAAGAACGGAGAATTCCTCAAACGCTGGCGGCAATCGAAAGTGGAGTTTCACGAAGAACTACAAGCATTCTCTGCAACTCGGACTTCGGGGACGTCGTCGGATGGGGGAGCAAGAATGATGTCTCGTCTTTAGCTTCAACCTTGAAGCTACCAGGTTTTGGTGTCAATGTTGCTGAGGGAATAGAAGTGATCAAAAGAGAGTCTTCTAGTACCGACGCGCTAGATGGCTTGATCCCAGTGAATGAACCCAATGGCCTGACACCGGCGAGTATGCTGTCTGTTGATTGTGCCATGGGACACGACAGTTCATTCTATAGATATGGTAGGTTCTGCGAAGGAGCAACAATGGCGTTGCACCGCGAGAAGTCTTACAAAGTGATAAAACGTCCCCAGGCAAGATATTTCGCGGGAGTTCGAGATGATGAATTAGCTTGCTAATAGTGTATAGGGCGGTAAGATGAGTTCTATTTACGAGGAAATTGGAGAAGACGCATCTACAGTCTAGCATGTGGGTTTATATTTGGTTGACTGGTATGTTTTCAAGAAGGATAAACTACGCGATAGTAAGAATTCGTTGTGACTTGCAAGAAAGCTTTTGCCTAATGAGCCTCAGAAAGTGGGATTTACAATCATGAAAACCTTGGTGTAAGATACAGGCAATCATTCCTCTCAAAAAGTCACCTGAAAGTAAAACACATGCAAGAGAGTATATTTGCGGTAAGGAAACATTCCATTTATGGACTAGATGGACACCAGCTAAACTTTGGAAGTGCCGTTTCTGTGTCAATGAAAATGAAACACCCGAAGTCCACGATGCCATAGCCTTCTTCTCCGCCGCACAATTGATGCGTCACATTGATATACGCCACAGGAAATTTCCACAGGTTGACGGCATAAAAGTGAGCTATAGTTATGGTGGCTATTCCGAACAAAACTTTGACTTGTCTTTTACCAGCAGTGAAGCCAGCCTTGATCCCTTTAGCAACTCAAGCATCGAGATCACATCCCTCCCTACGGCACATACAATCCAAGCACACTGACCCAAAAGCGGCAGCAAGTTCTACCCCAAAGATCCCAGCGGCGACCTAACACTGCAGTTTGCAATCGATGCTCAAATTGCCGGCATCAAAATCCCATTAAGGTTCAGTGGTGAATAGTGTTCGGGATATCACGATTTCTCAAAAGGACTCTTCCTGGCCGAAACGGTTCAACTCAACCCTCTGCCAAGAAATGGTATTATTATAAACTCCAAATCTTCACTGGTTGCAATGGTAAGATGGAATCATAGGCCAAAAAAAATATGTCAGCTGGTTGGCTTGCATTTTCGAGGAAAGAGAAAATTATGCATGTCGAGTATCCGTCTGCTGAGCATTGGTGTTGGTCAGGGCAGAACTGTAAGGGCAAGTGGGGATTTTCCCACAAGGGTCTTGTGGTGGCTGTTGAGAGTTCTAAGGGAGAGAAAGCCGGGACGGAAAGAGGAGAAGGGGAAGGAAAGGGAGGGGCAAAAGTCGAGGTTAAGAGGCCGGAATATTGTCAGGATTCCATAGTAACTCAGGGGATGATGGTAGCGGTAAAGGGAGAAGAGAGAGGAGATAATTTTGGTTGGAAATTTTTGGAAGAAAACGCAGACGGATTAATTGATACAAGCTATGGCTAAACAGGGTGAGCAGACCTGAGCCCCGGCCCGCGCAAAGGCGGCGCTGGCCACGTGAGCGCAAGCCTCGACATTCCTGGTGGCACATCTATTTTTGGTTACAGTAGCGAGCCCCTCATTTGTAAGCAGACCTCACTCGACCACTCTCCAATCCTCGACTTGACTTGACACATTACCTAGGCACAATTGACCTTTGATTATCGATCACCGACGAAAATCTCCTTATTTTGATGACTGCCATGATGAACAACTCTCAGAGCGCGGCCGCCAACGAGGACGACTGGCACAGCGTCACGGACGCCAAGAAGAGAAAACAGGTGCCTACCACCATGATCTTCATTACCGTGTTCACCACCTGATTTTTATAGATCCAAGACAGGCTTGCTCAACGCTCGAGGAGTACGTATCAAATCTCGTATTCTAAGAATTCTGAGCAGCTATTGTTTTCAACCATTTCAGAGATGTTTGCTTCCCAACAAAGGGAGGACGAGGTGCATGCAAACAATTGCCCGCTGCATCAATTCAGATAGCATCACTCAAGTAGTGCTGATTGGCACTCCGTTCTAGGGAAGCGCCTTCGGGAAGCAATGAAGGTTGAGAAACAAGCCCATTCGGAACTGCAGCCGCTGTACGGTACGCAAGTCGATGACCAATGCCCTTGTTCATCGGAAACCTCCTTGGCACTGATGTCTCTTGACAACTTTCCTGTGACTCCTTGTTCTGGGGATATTAAATTGCCTCCTTCAACATCACAGAGTCCATCATTCGACCCCTTATTTGTCATCGAAAAGACACCCAGTCTAGCCCTTGAGGTGCCTTACCAGCTCACCTTGGTTGGCGCCTTGTTCATCAACGGTCAAATTCTAGGTCTATCTTGCTGTACTGCCATTCCGGCCAAGTCAGCTCCTGCCTCGCCGGAAGTCCCTCTTCCATTACGACCTACAGTGACTCAGTTGCTCACGATTCATTCTCCTGGGATTGACAGATTCCCGTTTCCCAAATTGCGAGACAATCTCATCAACTTGAACTCAATCATCGACGAGGAAGAAATTACGCGCGACCTCTTCCTTACCCCCAGCTTTACTATTTCAGCTGGAGCTCAGCCATGGGACCCGAGAGCCTGGACGATTGAGAAACCATTTGCGGACAAGTGGGGCTATCTCTTTTACTGAGAGTGATTTCATATAAAGAACATCGACTTCTCCGCTTCCTTGAACTTCGACAGATTTTCGCTCTCCAGCTTCAACTACTGGCCTCGAAGCTCCTAACATAGGGTTTTGGAATAACTTTGTTCCATCTTCTCTACAAACACATTTTCAGACAATGTAACCACATTTTCAGACCCCCTTCCGGTCCCCGGCCCCCCATCTCAACATCGACTCAGCCCGTCCCCTCTACGCTTTCCCCGCCACATCCAAAATCCAATCAATCACCAAATGCGGCTGACTAGCCGGAGGAACATGCCCTGTCTTGATGGAGGTAACATCAACTTTCCTCCCACTAACCTTCTCAATCATCTCAATCTCCTCCCTCTGGTTCTCAGGCGGAATGCAAAGATCCTCCTCACACACCAAGTAACTCACCGGAACATCCTTATACCCAGCATAAGTGAGCTCATCCGCGAAGCTGATTGCGGAATGACAAGGCATCTTTCGAATCCAAGCTTCGCCTTCCTCCGGAGGGAGATCGCTGAAGGAGATGGACGCCGAGCGGGGTATATTGTCTTGGTGAAGCCAACCTACTTCCTGTGGGGATCTTAGTCTGCAGAAATGGCAGGAGGAGAGGGGAAACGAACGTCGGGTCTGAATGACACTTTGTGCTCTGGCCTCACGTCCCCAAGGACAGCCATCGCATTTTGTCCGACCTCTGGTACAAGACATGTCATATACGCGATTTTGACAACGCCTCCTTTCTTGCCTAACTTCGCCCTCTCTTCTTTCCCCAACCCCTTGATACTCTCAGTCGTTGGGATACCTCCATACGAATGCGCGATCAAAATCACATCTTTGCCTTCATCTGCCAATTTCTCGATCTCTTTGGCGATGAACGCAGCATCATCGTACATGTTTGGAGGAGTTCCTTTTCTTGGGTTTTCTGGGCCGAGACCAACGGTGAGGAGATGGAGGGCGCGGATGTCGTATCCTTTGGCCTTGACTGGGTCTACGACTACGTCGTAGAATTCTGGGAGGGCGAAGGAGCCTGGCACGAGGAGGATTGAAGGTTTGGACATTTGAATGTGCGGTGTTCAAGAATAAGTTCTGTCTGGGAAGAGGAAACTGGTCCTGTCACGTCTTTCAATGCAATTGACTGATGTTGTGTGGATTTACTTTTCGAAGCTGTAACCTCTACTATATATCTCTCCTTTCCCAGCATAGCAACTATTTCGCACTTCGCTTTGCATTGTACTTCGTCCCTTCTTGATTGCAATCCTCTTTCCGATGCTCATTCCATCATTTCTGACCTACTCTATTCACGTGGTGGTTCTTCTGACAGTCAGAAAAATGGGTCTGAAATGATCTGATTGGATGCCATACGCGGGGTGCCGAGGGGTTCTTTGGTTGAGGCAACACAACGTTCGAAGCTGTGGCGTCGCTATTGTTGCACCGACGGAGTGTTGTTCGTCCGCTTTCCTGTTCTGACTGTCAGAAAGATGGAGCAGATACGAGACGCTGGTCTAGGGCTTGCTGGTCTTTGTAAGCATGGTTGAACTTGGGCAGGCTGAGGTAAATGTATTTGATACTGAGACGAACAATAAACAATTGACGGTGAATACGAGTAGGAAAGAATAGAAGCGAAGGGTGGGTGTCGCCAGCGGCGATCATATTTGTAACCTTTTTAGATGATGCTTAACGCCAAAGACTTCGGACAAAGCAATGCCTCCTGCTACTGAGACCACCTTTTACTCTAGCTCAGTAACTAGGTAGCTGTCGACCAGGAATACCTCATCTCGTCTACCATAGCTTGCAAGTGTTTGGATACTATGCACATAGGTAGCTTACTTGGGCCACTTGCAGACATCGGTTTCCGCGAGGCTCTGCATCTCATTTGACAATTGAGTGGCTCCTTTTGAAGCTTGGAAGAGCTTTACGGAACTTGGTATGCACCTTGAGCAAGAGTTAGTTGGCTGCTGGAATCGACTGGGGTTAATAGTGAGAACGAGAATGAGGAATTGCTTGATCGCAATAAGGTTCTGACAGCCCTAGCACAACCACCCTGACAAAGCACTCCTTGAACATACCTCACTTCAAGCACAACAAAAATGTTACACAACACCAATTAACTACATTCACATGAAATTGCCTCTCCTGCACAGCTGGCGCAATCTCTTCGGATATATTTCCGCGATCAGAGTCGTCGGCCGCAAAACTTTGCTGGTCCGCAAATCAAATTTTCTTCGTCGGAGGGCCTCGGCATCGTCTTACCTCACTTTGTCCATGCCACCATACAGATGCAGATTCAACAACCCACATCGCACAGAGGCAGATGATGGCCAGATCATGCATCGCGTGAAACAGCAGGGAAGTCGAGGCTGAAGTTGCTTCTGGTTTGTAATCTGGTCGTGTCGTTGTACCTTCGTACCTGGCGTCGTATAAAAATGACGTTGACGTCGACCTTTTCCTAGCCTTCTCTCCACTTCCTCCTGTCCTTTTCATCTCACCTTTTCATCTCGAAATTCACATTCAATCAATTGACTGCTTACAGCAAACTGCAACAATGGTCCAAAACAAAGCCCTGATCTTCAAGAAAGTCCCCCAAGGCCTCCCTGTCCCAGGCCAAGACCTCGTCGTCGAAACCCGCGATTTCGACCTCAACGCTCCACCACCCACCGGCGGCGTAACAACCAAGAACTTCTATGCCTCCTTCGATCCATACCAACGCGGACGTATGCGTGCTGCTGAAGTCAAATCATACTCTCCTGCCTTCACGCTCGGTGAACCTATCACCAACAATGTGATCGCCGGGGTCCTCAAGAGTGATAACCCAAACTATAAGGAAGGAGATTTGATCAGTGGACATTTGAACTATGAGGAATATTCTTCGGTGCCGAAGGGGTTGATTGATGGGTCTTTCAAGAAGATTAACAATCCGTATAATCTGGATTTGAAGTTGTTCACTGGACCTTTGGGTATGCCTGGTCTCACAGCCTATTCCTCATTTTACGAAATCGGGAAGCCGGAGAAAGGAGAGACGATCTTCATTTCTGCTGCTTCGGGAGCGGTGGGACAACTGGTTGGACAATTAGCGAAGCATGCTGGATTGAAAGTCATTGGTTCTGTTGGTTCGGACGAGAAGTTGGAATACATTACCAAGGAACTGAATTTCGATGGAGGATTCAACTACAAGAAGGAGAAGCCATTGGATGCGTTGAAACGTCTTGCACCACAAGGAATCGATATTTACTACGAGAATGTTGGAGGCGAACAGCTCGAAGCTGCTATTGATTGCATGAACAATTTTGGCAGGATTATCGCTTGTGGAATGGTTTCGGAATATAACAAGCCTGCTGGGGAGAGGTATGGCATTACGAATTTGATGCAGGTGGTTGCGAAGAGGTTGACGATTCGGGGGTTCATTCAAGGAGATAAGAATATGGGACCATTGTATGTGGATGAGAGAGATAAGAATGTGGCGAAGTGGTTACGTGAGGGGAGCTTTAAGGCGTTGATCAGTGAGACTGTTGGGTTGGATAATGCTGCTGAGGGGTTTGTTGGTATGCTTCAAGGCAAGAATTTTGGGAAGGCGGTGTTGAAGATTGCGGATCCGGAGGTTGGTGGTGATTCTTCTAAGCTTTGAGAGAGATGCTGACCTTTCTAGTAAATCTTCATTGGGGTGTAAGATAGAACATTGCAGGTCCAAATACAGCAAACCTTACCAGTAAGGTCTTTTGAACATAGATATTCATCGAGGCAATCAAAGCAAGAGCTCACTCGGGCATTCGAGAATGTGTTTCCGTTGCTTCATATACTTCTTCATATCCTTTGCAAAAGAATCTTTCCTGTTAAAGACGTTCTTGAGATTGTAGGACTTTGAAGACGAATCGGATGAAAGGGATTGAGCATCTCCTCTTTCAGATGAAAGCGTGTGCACAAGCTGAGAAGATCCCCACTTATCAAGGGATTTCGTATACATCCATAATTTTCAATGTTCCCACTTTGCCCGGTCATTCGTAGGTTGTCGCTCGGTGCATGTAGGGCTAAACAAGGCTCGCCAAAACGAACCGAAATATTTGGCACTACACTTTCGGATGAAAGCCACGGGAAATGACTGTAAGAGCTCAACTTCTTTTCATACGTGGAGATTCACCGAGATATTTAAGTGGTATGTGCTGATTAGCCCGTCCTAGGTCTTTTCGTCTCAACTTTACCTTCGCAGCCTCGTTGGCGTTCAACCACAACCCCCAAGAAACACAAAAACCTACGATCTCCAATATTCGAACCAAACCTCTAATATAACACAACGCAACGCAACGCAGGATACAAGCTAAGATAAACTCACTCAAGAGTCTTAGAGACAGAGTCCAAAAACAAGACACAATCGGATTCCCAACCCGAGAAGTCATAAGTCCGCGCACCATCCAAACCTTCAACCGCAAAAACACAATCCAAGCATGCCACGCGCATCGTCCTTGGCCACGATGGACAATCGAAACACGGATTGGAGGGCACTGACAGTAGTCGACTTAAAGGCAGCATGCAAATTGAAATACATCCCTACCTCCGGCCTAAAGCAAGACCTCATTGCCCGCCTAGAAGAGCATAACCGTACCAATCGACCCGCCCCACCACTTACTATACCCGCATACACGTCACCTCGAGGTCATGATGTCTACCGTTCTAAGAGAGAAGAGGTAAGAGGTAATCTGAATGCCTTTCTTTTGGCTGGACATCGGTCTGCGAGCAGTGGACACGGGCGAAGACATGATGAGCGCGTTCGCACTCCTTCTCCTTTTCGACGTGTTTCTAGTAACTACGACCGATACGAAAGTCTGAACCTAGGATGTCCCGCGAAGCCTGGAACATTGATGATACTCCAACGGGACCACGAAATAGACAAGCTGATACCGCTCGCCGCGTCTCAAACCCCTTGAACGAAGCAAAGCTCGAGGTCATTTGCCGAGAGAACTACGTCCCCAAGGACATTGAAGGACGTCGAGCTACGATCCAAGCTGAGTTCAGCCTCAAGGTAGATGAACTGAAGAAGAAGAGAGATGCCGCAATTGCCAAGATTGAGGGCAAGCATAAGACAGAATTCACAAGCCTTGAGAAAGAGAGCAACATTAAGACTGAGGCTCTTGAGGCTGAACTTCGTACCTATGGGTCAAGGAAGCATGCTTTCAGCCATGCCTACACTCAACTGAAGGTAGGTTCTAATGTCCTAAATAACCTGGGACTTTCAAAACCAGCCTTCGAAAGCCCCCAGGAAGCTGGAAACGGTTCTCCTGACATGACTGAGGAACCGATACTAATGTTCCATAGAGCCTAAGAGCAAGTCGAGGCCTCTCCTCTCACCCAAATGACTTCGCTCCAGACGCATCACCATACCTTCCAGCACCACATAATGCCCCTGCTTCCAAGGCCGAGTCGTCGGCTACCGTCAAGCCTTCGCCTGCTAGCACCTTGAAGAGTAAGGCCATCGGGGTGGTCCCTACAGCTCCTGCGTCGTCCGAGCCGAACGAGCGTCCACACGAAGACCCTGCTTCTGACCGAGAGATATCCATCACACTCCCCGTACGTCCTATGGCTGACCGCGCTCCCAGAGGTCCCGGTAGTGTCATTGAGGACACGCCTATCAGACCCCAATTGGATGGCAAACCATACGTCTTCTTGTCGGCGGCTGATGCTGATGTGCGGGGGTCCAGCATTATACACCTGAAGAACCTGCTGACTAAAAACGAGTGCAAGTTTAAAGAAATTCGGGTGGATATTACGGGGTTCTACATGATTTTCCACTCCGACTATATGGGAAAAAGTGATGCTGAGATGTGCTATCGTCTGGTGAATGGGATAAATTCTTCGGGAGGACTATGCATTTGGAGTTGTATAACTACAAGTGAGATTGTGCCTCGGAACCTGGGAAATTGGGAGCAGGGAGTAAAAATCATAGATGTCGAAGTATGTTGGAGGATATCATGGTAGAGTTGGAACAAAAAATTGGGAGTGAAGATACAGTCTTCTATATTACGATTGTAGGAATAAGTCGGGGCGGAGTGGGACTTTCTTTGTATCAATCTGTAGAGTTTGTACGATAAATTAACGTGCGAGCATGTCCTTTCGTAGCTCCCGGAGCAACCCTGGCATTGATCCTTTCAAGTCTCATTCTTCAATTCTATTCCGCACCCCGCCCTTTTTATACTCGACAGCTAGCGTAACTTGCCAAGCTGCCTCGGTCCCAAAAGTTGGCACTCAGGCCTCACTGATAAGATTAGAATTCGGACTTAAACTTAATTCAGAGCTGTGAAATAACGTAGGATAATTCAGATCTGAACTGAACAATATTTCAATATAAAATCATACATCATTTATCCTACTTCTCTAGCGACCACCTCTCTCTCCCGAACCTCAACGCCAAACACAACAAGCCACTCGAAATGAAGTATTTCGATCCATCCATCGACATCTACGCCCTCTTTCAGCTCCTTCTTTCAGCTCCACCTCAACAATAAAAACAACACCAAAAACTCGCTTTGATATACCATCCAGATAAAAACCCACAGAATCCTAACGCTACTGCCGAGTTTCAAAAGATCGTCGAGGCGTATGAAATTCTTTCTTACAAGTGGAAGAGGAAGGAATAGAATGAAGAGTGGACTTATCATCTTCATGAGAGCTTTCGCGATGAGAGTGCGTCTAGAAGGCTAGGTCTTACGAAAAAGGGGCTTATAGAGAGACGTTTCATGAAGATGGGAAGTATGATAAGAGGTTTGAGGAAGGGCTCTAAGAGGGCATGTATAAGCGATGAAACAAGATGGCACTATCAACCTCTACCGAAAGAGATATGGGGCTTTCCTGAAGATTGGGTTTGGATGTTTGCTCGAAGATCGGCAAAGGTAAAGGGGAGGGAGAAGAGGAGTTGGGAAGAGGGTGAGTATACACCGGAAGAGCACCAGGAGTGGGCAGAGTGGGAGCACGAACAAGAAGAGTACAGTGAAAGAGTAGAGTAGCAAGCCGAAGAGATGGAAAGGTTGGGAAGATAAGGGAAATGGTGATCATACGGAGTAGAAACTAGTGCACACAACCTGATCAAGCAAGAAATCGGTGGTGATCAGCGCCAATTCAGTTCATCTAGTCGAATGGAGAGCAGCCACATCCTCAATCTCGAGAGAATGCCGTCACCCAGATACGACAGCACAGTCCTCAAAGTACCACTACCGTTGGGACATTGGAAAGTTCAAAGCTCTTCCTCGTCACTGAACTCGACACCCCAATCCCTGACTTCATCTCTGAAGTCCGTACTCATTGCCTGGCCTGCGCCGTCAAGATAGAGGAATGGTGACTCGAGATTACTGATTCGAAGGGCAAGTTCGTCGATCTCTCCATCGTAATTTGGGACATCGGGTTGTAGGGCGATATTGGTTGTGATGTTTTGCTCCAGAGCGGGCGATGTATTGGCTAGTTCGGTCGAAGTATCCATCGTCACGCGTCCATGCCGACTGGTCTCATTCTCCTCGTCAGCTTCCGTGCCAAGCCTGTGCAGCTCCTGATACCTATTTTGACTCCTCTTCATACCCTTCGCGTTTGTAGCTCTTAGACTAGCTCTCTCAATAGCACACAGGCGCCTCAGCCCTCTTTTCAATCTACCACGGTGCGCTGGGACATTTGAAACCGAGCCCAAAGGACGTCCTTCTCCAGCCTCATTTACATCGATGCCCGAGCCTCCAAATTCCTTCTCCAATTGCTTCAGTTCGGGCCGACATTTGGCTTCTTGATGCTGACGTTTTTGATCATCCTTCTTAATGGTTGCCCTGAGGTCTCGCTTTGTGCCCTTGGTTGAGAGACGTCGCTGGCGACAGATCGCTTTGAGTTGGGGATGAGTGATGCGAGCCATCTTGGAGTTTGGCTTTGTATGGACTCGAGACTCGTCCGATGGGATGGAATCGGCGATTGCTCTAGCTGACGATCGTCGCTGGAAAGTCCCACCGGTTGTGGTTGAGTGACGGAGCTGAGATCGAGATGGGAATTTTTTGATATTAAGATCAAAAGTCAATTGAAGTGTATAAATAGCCATCAGTCATTCACCTTCGACAGTCGAACGTTCGGCCTAGATATATGCCGTCGAGGACCATCACGTGCCATGCCCAAGTCCAACAAGAATTGGGACATTGTGAGCAGGGATGGCTGTGAAGGTGTCACACATTCTCCGAATGAGGCCCTCGGTGACCCAAGAATCATGTTTGCGATCATCATCCAAGTCGTAAGATTGAGCACAAGAGATGCTGCAACCACTCGCACCAACTTGAAGCCTCCATGGCTGGCCATTCAGAGAATCATCTCGACAGTTCCTTAGCGATTCAAATGCGGAGCAATACCGTACTGAGACATAAGCTGAGCATAACAAATGCGCTCAACCCACAACAAAGACCTCTTCAACTTCCTAGAAATTCGTCCAGGGTCATTTTGCTTATCACGAATGAGCCGTCGCTGCGGTTTGACTGGCCAATCTTTAATGGCATCATCGACATACTGATTCCAGAGCAAACATCTCTTGGCATTGGTGTGGGCTTGCCTGATGACAACAATGCCACGAAGTCCTGTCAGGACTTTGAGATACTCATCCGTCCTTGGAAAGCCTCGGATCCTCAACCTGAAAGGCTCTGCATACATAACGATGAAGCGTATACGTTCCAAGACCTGACGAGGTAGGACTTTAAAGAAGACGAATTCCAGAAATCGTTGATGCTCAAGGGCCGTGCCCAGAATCTCGGTCTCGTCCGCCTGAGGATGAAATAGATCTCTTTCTGGATCGTAATAAATCATAGCTGAAGTTTCGAATGCAAAAATTGGCGATCCAGCGGTCTGTGGCATACGATGTTCCACATCCTCTCGATTAGGTCTTGAGTTCGAATCAAAAAGCAGCTGATAATGTCGAAGTCCGACTTCGCGAGACTCTCGATTGACTTGTAGGATGCTTGGCACAGGAACTTTGTCCACCCAAACATGTTCAAACGGATAGATCCAATTTGCAGACCTTCTTTCAGAATCTTCGGGTCTGCTCCAAAAGAATCGCCCTCGGACTGCGTGGATGTTGATGATTCGAGAGGGTAAGGCTGCCTCCCATATCTGCATGCGGATCTCGGCGGGCAGGTAGGGGAAGAGGTAGAAGTCTCCCTCGGGCTTCTTCGGAGGTATCTTGGACTGTATCTTCCCCATGGTACCGTACTTGATACGAACCTCAGAATCTGTAAAGGAATCAGCGATGTTTGGAGATATCATGTTGTCGGTGCACAGCCTCACTACAGCCTCGTCGTCGAGGTCGGCTGCCTAAATTCTCGCTTGGGACGAGACGTGGGGATCATCCTGCAGGACCGTACGCAGCCTCACCTACTCTCCCCTCATATGGGACAGTTTTGAAGTCCTTCCTCACCATCTAGGACTACTGCTGCCCAAAAGGCTGGAGAATGGTCGAACGTTGTTGTTTCTCAGTCAGGGGCGGGGAGTGTTCATATGCCCCACGGACCCCTACTCCCCCACAATCCGCCAGCCACAGCGTCGATCGCTGCGACAGCAGATGCAGACCGGTATATGACTTGATTTAAGCATCCTTTTCGCAAGCTCTCGATGTCAAGATTATGGATGCATTCATATGAACTTTGTCTGTCTTGCGGGCTCCTGCTGTCCAAATGAAAATGAAGATATTGTTCCTTCTCTGCAGCATCGCAACAGACCAAGTGTCCAACCACAGCGCAGACATCTCTCGCATCAAAAGTCCGAGAACAAAGCTGCGCAAGGACATCCCTCCCCTCTGAAACAACTCACACATGAAAACGGTAGCCGTCGAACCGAGCACCACCACCTCAACAGGATCCTCCATCCATCTCGAAAATCCATCCCTACTATGCATTCTGTTTAAAGAACGCCTCTTCTCTCCAGACGGAAAGTTTTCTTTTTGAAATCATGTCTGATATTCTGTATCCAATTTTGCATTTCAACATGAGTGTTCCGACTCCCGTGATCCTCGCGCTGACGAGTGCGTCGTTGTGCTTGCTGAATGTGCTGGTGTTTCCGGAGCTCGTGTCGGATACTAAGTTTACGAGCCTCTTTTTGTATGTGACGAGTGTGTTGTTCTGTGGATGGATAATATGGAAGGCTTGGATATATCCTACCTTTTACAGTCCGCTGCGGCATCTTCCAAGGCCCGAGGTGAGAACTATCGCAGTGACTGTGATGAATCAAGGTTACTAACTGAGGCCCAGTCCGGCTCTTACCCTCTGATCGGACATCCAAGAATCAGCTTGAGAACACCCAAAGGAGCAGATGACATGCTCAAGATGATCTCCGACACCCCGAACGACGGTCTCATCCGCATCCCCGGCTTCATGAACGGGACATATCTCCTGCCAACCCATCCCACGACCATCGCCGATGTTCTGGTGAACAAGTGTTACGATTTTGAAAAGCCGACTGACCTCCGCAAGTTCTTGCGAATCATCTTGGGAGATGGCATGATATTGGTCGAAGGGGATGAGCATAAGTTCCAGAGGAAACACGTGTCGCCTGCATTTAGCTTTCGACATATTAAAGAGCTGATTCCAATCTTTTGGACAAAGGCGGTGGACCTGAAGGGAAGAATTGCGGCGGAGATATACGAGAACCCTGAGCCGACGAGTGAGCCCAAAATGAAGCATCGGGAGGGAATCATTGAAGTGAACCATTGGGCAACAAAGGTCACAATGGACGTCATTGGACTCGCCGGTAAGCGATCGAGGAAAGTTTTACAGTCGAAGGTTGTTTTGCTGATGTCGTTTAGGTCTTGGTCGTGACTTCAACACGCTTTATACCTCGGACGACGAGCTGGTTGCAAGTTACGAGGAGATTCTCGAGCCAACCGCCGAAAAGGCAGCATTTTTCACTGCAAACTTGTTTTTCCCTCCTGCGGTGATCAATAAGCTACCTTGGAAGTTGAATCAACGACTGAGAATACTCATGGAAACCTTGAGAGGTGCTTGTCGTCAATTGATCCGAGAGAGGAGGGAGACGAAAGCTTCGGAGAAGGAAGGGCTCGACATCTTGTCACTGCTGATCAAATCCAATAACTTCGCGGACGACATGCTTGTGGACCAGCTCCTAACTTTCCTGGCAGCTGGGTAAGTGATATCGTTCCAGAAGACTACAGTTGTGCTGACGGTAGTAGCCACGAGACGACTTCGTCATCACTGACTTGGGCGACATACTTGCTCGCCAAACACCCCGAAATCCAAAGTCGGCTGAGAGAGGAGATTCGGGCCAGCCTCCCGTCACCATCTGAAGTCGCAGACCCCACCTTCGACCTTGCAGGTGTCCTGGAGTCCCTCCCTCTCCTGCATGGAATCTGCAACGAAGTTCTCCGCCTCTACCCACCAGTCCCAACAACAGTCCGCATCGCCATACGCGACACCACAATCGGCAGCGAGCATATCCCAGCTGGCACCAAAGTTTTCCTCTCTCCTTGGGGCCTTAATCGCTCACCGCATTTATGGGAGAATGCATCTGAGTTCGTTCCTGAACGTTGGATCGATGCTGAGACTGGAAACCCGAACAATCATGGAGGACAGCGCAGCAATTACGCGAATATGACGTTCTTGCATGGGCCGAGAAGTTGTATTGGTGAGAAGTTTGCGAGGTCGGAGTTGAAGGCTTTGATAGCGGTGATGACTGGGACGTTTCAGATGCATATGGCGGATCCGACGGAGAAGAAGGTTCCAGGAGGGGTTATTACCAATAAGCCGAAGGATGGGATGAGGCTGAAGCTGCAAGTCGTGGATGGGTGGTGAAGGGGCTGTATAAAAACGATTTTTCTATTGTGGAGCGACGACTTATGATTAAACAAGGAACTGGGACAAGAGGAATGTAAATGTACAACGAGACATTGGACAATGGGGGCGACTGCAATGGTTGAGTTGGATTTGGTTACTGACCCTTTCTGTGCTAGAGCCTAGAGGCTGTGCGAGCCCTAACATAGCCTCCATCCATTCTGCAGCAATTAAGAAACAATCTGGGGTTTGTATGCTGCCAACTTGAAAGCCTATTAGTGAATGAATCTAGAATGAACAGGGGAAGGGAATTATTACGGTGCTGCACAGCCGTCCAGAATCAATATTGAGAGCTAATTGTATGCAGCAAGGAAGGTACCATGCACGCTCACTCCCATGTATACCCACCTTTCATCGCAGCCGATTCCTTTTCTCTAGCCTTTAATTGTTCTCGCAATTCCTCTATGATCCGGATTTGCACCTCGAGCTCTTCGGAGCTGGCCTTCGCTTCATGAATGAAACATGAACTTGAATCTAGTATCTGCTTCAAGACATGAACTTTCGGAATGCATTGCCGACTTCCTTTCGTACTTTCTCGGTCTTTAATCTCGTCTAGTTAAGTCGTGGCGAGTTCTCGGACATTATGGACGGGACAAGATCGCCGATATCGAGTTCCTCGAAATGTCCATCCTGGCTGCGAACTTGCGTGAAAGCTAGGCCGCCAGAAGTTGTATCTTCTGCTTCCAAGTCTTGAAGACTCGCAGACGTAAGGTCTCATTGTATCTTGCTAATACTTCGGTTTTGACGTCTAGGGAATGATGACCGTCGTTCGTGTATTGTCCCAACAACAAGAGGTTCTTTCAGGCGCGGGAAGTGTTTTAAGATCTCAAACATTCGACAGAAATCGTTGATTCGTATTCTTCCGTAATGACCTTTTCGTTGACTGGAACTGTGAGAGAAACTAGCTTGTTGGCTTTGGCTGGCGGAATATTCTCGACCAAGTTCATTATCGCGTCGCTCAGGCCATATGGGAAGTCGTACAGATATATCGTGTCCCAGTCCCATCGCAAATGTGTCCCAAAGCGGCGATCATAGTATCGAAAGAAAGAGCTTCAGGCTTCGCGATTAGCGTGGCTTATCGAAGGAAGGGTGCCACAACTCAACAGTGGCATTTAATTGCCTTCCAGCGGCTCCGATAGCCAGCGTAATCGTTTGACTATAGATAAATTACTCGAGGGTCAGGTAGTGCGAAGAACCACACTTGGCATCGGAGTTCTGGGGCAGCTTGTTGAGGAGCACAAACTCATTTTGGCTTGGAATGTTGCCCATCGCCGGCAGAGATCTTTGTATTGATCCCTGCAGCTCCTGAGCTCAAGTATATTTGAGAAATGTTGTGGGGGTAACAGATGCCAGATGAGATGCAGCGTTCCCGGGAGAGGCAAAGGGACACGCGTTGAGTTGAACTGAGGGAGACACGACTTCTCGTTTGGTACTGAAGCCATGCTAACATCATCTCATGTAGTGTCTACGCCACTCCCATCCTCCCAGAAAGGCAGGAGCGACTAGCTCAGCGTTCTCAACCTCAATTTTCATCTTGAGCAGGACCGGAATTTAGGCAATATCTGCATTCTAACCCGTAATACCAGCGAATTCGAGTATCATGAGTACGTGGGAGAAATGAACTGTATATCCTCAACCTAGAAGTTACTGGGGCTTCATAGAAGCGCGAAGGGTGGGTGTATTTTTGTAGCGATAGGGGAAATCTGGCCAGCCTAGCATGGCAGGGATAAAAGGCCTTTCCTTCTGCTGGTGCACCTAGCTGACGAAGCTGTGGACCTGTAGCTTTTGCACCCTCTATCCGAGGTCATCTTCCAGGCTCTGGCTCGCACGTTTCTCGATCAAAAGGGACCACTGGGCGATCAATCATACTGGTATCCACCTTTTGTCAGTTCCACAAGAGCCCGTCGAACCTCAGGCTCTCCTTCCATCTCTCCAATTGCTCGCTGCTTAAGCTCTTCAGGAATGGCTTGTGGATTATGGATGAAGCAGGGGTGTAAATACGCTTGTTCGGCCAGCACATGGACTTTTGGAACATGCTTTTCGGCCTTCTAGGGCTTTCATGTAGTCATGTGTACGTTCCTCTAGACGCTGGAATGATGTCAAGCTGCGTTTATCAATATTTTGCTTCTTGTCTTGAATCTGTGCAAAGATCTTTCCTCTAGGCAACAAGCGACTGAAGAAAGACTCTGGTATGTACAAGTCTGGAATGAGAGGAGTGAATTCATCTGAGCTGGGCAGACGTCCATCAAGCTTCTCTAAATTGAGTTGTCCATAGTGGTGTAGGGAGTCCACCGCTTCGTCCTCAATAGCTCCAATGTGCAGCAAGTCCTGGAGGCTTGGAAGGCTTTTGTACATGGGCTTTAGTTTGGGTTTGAATAGTTTGTAGGAACAGGTACCACCTGAATGTCGATATGGCGAGAGATTTCAGTCTTTTGACTTTGATAGGCAAGATTGTTTGAACAAAGCTTGCTATCATCCTCCTTAACGATCCTGACCATTGCTCTCTATATAGTGTCCTAATTCCATTGTACATATATTCTAAAACATCGGTCAGTGTGCTGAAACAATACGTTCCGTGCTTCGTAATTGACTCGAGTCATCGGAGGAAGGACATCACAGAGGGCTATTCAATAGCAGGGTGGCGCTGTCCACGCATTCTTGCCAGTTGCCTAGCATCTGTCCATTGCAGATATTATTCGAGGAATAGCTAGTGCATAGAACCTTGTTTGACAAAAGCTCTGAATTAGTTTATTTCATAGTTTATTTCGTAATGTATTTCTTTGCATATTTCGAGAGGGCATAAGTGTCTTGGGGTGGTATACGCTCTGGAGCAAGGACTCCAAAGACGGTACGAACAAGCATATAAGTCTGTGGAAGACTGTCACTCGCATATTATGTGATGGCGAATTTCGGAAGGGAGCTTGTTGAAAAAGGCGAAACCACGTGATTTTGGTCGCCGTTCCACGGCCAAGTTGGTCGTTCAAAAGGCGGTATGGAGCGCTAATACTTATACTTGAGAAGCATGTGGGATTTAAGCTCGTCGTCTGGGGGGTTCAAGAAACGGTCTGCTATTTCGGAGTGGTGAGAAAAAGTTAGTTTTGAAAAGACGCGGATCTGGCGCGTCGAGGTTATGATATCCAGTCTAACTTTATGCGGACTAGTATTCCTTCTTTCTCTCACCCCGCATTTTAAGTGAAGCTTGATTCTTCCACTTTCTCAATCTCAATCTTCCTCTCAAGCAGAGTATTCAGGTGATTTCTGCTTTTGAATCTCGATGTTCAAGTTTGTATCTTCAAGAATCGGACGCCGAACTCCAACACTATTGACTGCTATATCGTGATGCTCTAATTACTCCTATTTTCACAAAGCTGCGGCACGAGCACTCAATTGCAAAATCTTGTCAACTACGACGGTATTAAATTAAAGACGAGGATTCACCTCCAGCATGACAACCAATAATGGCGACAAGACACTCAAGGTATCGTGGTACATTCGCGGCCACCAGAACAATTGGAATTGGAAGCTGGCAGATATAGAGGATGGGGAGTGGAAGTACTCAGAAAGTGCTGACGATATCGTGTATCAGACACGCTTTCCAAAAAAGCACCTCGCTTTGATGTGAGTCCGTCATTTTGCTGATTTCATTTTCTTTGCTGTCTCGGAGTCTCGAGACATGAAGTGGGACATGTTTCTCTCGCTCCTCCAGTACTGCAACTCTTCGCTCCTAACCTGCGAGTATCGGAAACAAATTCTGATCATCTTACAACAGGTATAAAGGAGCTGGCCCCTCAGCCTCACTGCTAGCCACTATTGAAACCAGTCTACATAGCTGGGCGGCCAAGATCACATTTGCCGAACCCGCAAGCGGCAATGGGGCAACTGCCCAGGAGGCCATAGTGATGGATAACATCTCTGACATGGGAATGTCCAATCGCTGGCCTGTAAATGACAAGACTCTCAACGGACGAGAGCTTCATTGGGAGTATGAGCATCCCGTTCAAGGGTATAGGGATATGAATCTGGAGGATCCAATTACGAAAGAAATCCTTGGTGACGCCAATGATAACTACCTTTCTTTGAGGGTACCCCAGGAAGCGATAGAAGAGCTTGTTATCACAGGCACTGCGGCTCAGATCATGCTAGCAGGCCTCATGCACAACGATATGACAATCGCAACAGAAGGGCCAGAAGGTAGTGCTCAATGGAGGTATGAGAGGCCTAATTGGTGGGATTACGAGAGTGATGAGGACAGAAAGGAACGTCATGAAAATGGGGAGAAAGAGAGTGCAAAACGAGGCGCAGCCGGTTTTGAGCTCCCGCATCTCCCATGATAGCTAGGAGAGTCGATGAGATCCGTATACATTGCGAAATTGAAGTGAAGGGAATGGAAGACACGAGAAAGCGGGAGGAATGTGTTGCCAAGCGCCAAAAACATGCCTTCACTCATAGGTCTATTCGAACTGCTGGTCGAAAAGCCCGTAAAGTTTCCTATTGCTTGATGAATACGGGCATCGAATTCAGAGGGCAGTCAACCTCGATTGTCCTTCCGCCCTCCTGAACTTCGCTGCCATCGAACTGCTTCCACTTTGCCCCCTTTGGTAAGTATACCACCCTCTTCTTGAGACCAGCTTCCAATACTGGACAGCAGAGATACTTGTCACCATACATATACTGGTCCTCGATTTGCCAACATGTCTCGTCCTCCGGAAACGAATAGAACAGAGTTCTCATGACCGGCGTTCCTTTCTCATGAGCAGCTTTCATCAGCCCCCTCGTATAATCTCTCATGTCCTCACGAATCGTCATATACTTCTTGCAAATCTCATACACCTCCTCACCGTATGACCACACCTCATTCGGCGCGCCCGAAAGACATGTTGCTCCACCAGTCGTGCCAACCTGTGGCTGCTTCGGCTCTCTGTCTCCATGCAGTCTCATCACTGGACAGAAAGCACCCCATTGGAACCACCTCACGAACAGTTCTCTGAAAGCTGGATCCTTTGGATCACCTCCATGAAATCCTCCAATGTCAGTTGTCCACCACGGGATGCCAGCAATACCCATGTTCAAGCCAGCAGCAAGTTGATTCCGAAGGCTCGACCACGAGGAGGCAATATCACCGCTCCAGACCAAAGCTCCATATTTCTGGCTACCTGCCCACGCACAACGCAGAAGATTGACAATGTTCTTCTGCCCCGCTGCTTCCATTCCCTCATAGAAAGTCCTTGCGTACTCCCGCGGATAGAGATTCCCAATTGCTAGGTTCGAGCCAAGATGGTATCGGTAATTGTCAAAATCGTACGCAGTGTATTCAGGCTCCGCTTCATCAAGCCAAAATACCTTGATTCCTTTTGCGTAGTAGTTAGCTTTTGCTTTCCCCCAGAGATACTTGCGGGCTTCGGGATTCGTAGAATCGTAGTGGATGGTGTTGCCCTCAAAGTCCATGCCGATTCGAATTCCTCGGTCGGTGCGGATGAGGTAGCCGTTCTCCAACATTTCGGAAAAGTTCTCGGATCGGTTGTCGACAGTGGGCCAGATGGAGACCATGAGTTCGATTTTCATCTCTTGGAGCTCTTTGATCATAGCGTCTACCAAAACGTCAGCTTGCTGCTTTGCATCCTGTAATAAGACTTACCTGGATCTGGCCAATACGTAGCGTCGAACCTCCAATCTCCCTGTTTCGGCCAGTGGAAGAAATCAATGACGATGAGATCAATAGGCAACTTCCTGGCTTTGTACTCTCTCGCAACACCCAACAGCTCCTCCTGAGTCTGGTATCGAAGTTTGCATTGCCAAAACCCAAGACCATACTCCGGCATCATAGGGACAGTTCCGGTCGCTCTCGCATACGCCTCCTCAATCTCAGCAGGACTATCACCAGCTACGACCCAATAATCCAATACTTTTGTCGAATACGCCTCGAAGCTCATGATATTCTTCCCTAACACCGCTCTCCCAATGCCAGGATTGTTCCAAAGAAATCCATATCCCAAGGAAGAGAGAGCGAATGGCACGCTGGCTTGAGAGTTCCGATGAGCCAACTCGAGGTCGTGTCCTTTGAGATCAAGACTATCTTGCTGATATTGTCCCATACCATAAATCTTCTCCTTTGAACTGACGGATTCGAACCTCATTGTCAAATGATAGTCTCCACCCGGAATGGGCTTAAATTCTCGAGCTTCAACTTCGATGGCGCTGCATTTCGGATCTGTGACATCTCGTCGATTTCGGGAGTATTCCTCCAGTAGCAATTCGCCCTTAGAGTTGTGGATCATGATCTTTCCACGCTTCGAGATGGTGCCCTTGATCCTGCCGTTCCCAATTGAGCCGCCATTTTCGGTGATGGTGATGAATGGTTGGGAGGCGATGGCAGGGTTCAATGCCCAGTCTTCCGTGGGCATGGAGCCCGTTTTCGTGGCTCGTACCCGGAATGCGTTTGCTCCCCATGGTTCGATCCAGACTTGTTCCGCATCATAACGATATACGAGACGGCTATCCTGTTGAGAAAGCATATTCGGCACTTCTTCGTCAATACCTCACTCCTTTCTCGACTCCATAAGGTCTGGCATCTGATATCTGATATATATACCCCTCATCTCGAGACACTCCGGTGGGGGAGCTTGTGAAACATGTCCAACCCTTCCACGCATGCTTCGTCGACACGTAGGACGACGGAGCCTCGATGGTGAGATGTCGTTCTCATAAGCTGGCGAGCCCCCACTCTTGCTGCAGGTGGTGCAGATCTCGGAGTAGCTGGGTCCGAGAAGGGTGGGCGTGAGGTTGGGAGCTAAAAGTGCGGGGTAGTTGAGGCGGGGGCAGGCTCGATATCCTCGACGACATCAATTCTCCCAGAACTCAAGCGCCAGATCCATTTGCTGTTCTTGTTATTCTTGTTATATACCTGTCCGCTTCTGGTCCCGAGTCGAACTATGTCTAGGAAAAGCGTGTTCGAGAAAAGGGAGGGCAATGGAGCATCAGCCACACAAGGATGATGCTCACACAACGATGACATCCCCTGACTACAGGCGCGCTGTTCGTCATACTCTGACCCGGAGACACTCCCAGAAGAGTATCTCATTGCTTTTGTGCCAAAATTCTGGTCCCTTCATCTAGAAGTCTACGGAGGTGTTTCTCAGTCGGAAAATAGAAAACAAAGGCTCGTGAAATCTTGGTTTGCGTCTAGAAGATACTCATGAACTCTATTAGGATTGATTGGAGTCAAACCTCTCTGTGTAGATCTTACCGAGTCCTCCGGGAGAGAAAGCGGTGCTATTGATTTATATAGATGGATAAGATACCGCACGCAGTTGTCAGGATCGAATGGTTAGGACTTGAATAAATTTCTTGTGGCGCGCAGGGAGTGAGGTATGCTCGAAGGTGTTTTCATATGAAGTAGACAGTTGTCATGAGAAGCTTCGGTGTGTTCGCAATGATTTGAGCCTACCAATCTCGACCGCAGATTGAAGTCCAAGCACAAGATGCAGTGGATGAGACTGGGCATGGACTAGACACTGAGTTGACATTTTTCTCTGCTTCTTTCTAGGAAAATCTGGGCCTTTACAAGCTCTCGACGTCGCTTGGGAATCTGTAACTGTGCCTAAGAGAGATGACTCCCCTCATTTACACGGTTGTCGTCGAAAGTAGATCACTGCGCTCTAGCAACTTCCACTCTTTCTAATAGCTCCAGGTGCTGCGAACTTGGTGGAACGTGGAACATTCTCCCTTGAGCTCTGGATGCCTGAGTATACTAGAGACATATTTGAAAGTGAATAGGTACTTTGGAGCAAGCAAACATGTCAAGCGACCTCGAAGCTGGCGTCCTCGCTTAATTTTCTGATATGGCTCTAGCGTTTTCAAAAACTCCCAACTTCAACTCTCCTTCGTCTTCCAACTTCATTCCTCAATAATTTTCTGCGCAACCTACCATCTCTGCCCAGAGCTCTCCGAAATCTCGTTACATCATCCGCTGTCGTGGAGCCTCTGGCGCGCAATACATTTCTTCCTCAAACGCCATCAATACCAGCACCAAATCCTCAGCAACCCGGATGATGCGCCGCGCAGGCTACCGGTCAGTTTTGCTATCATTCCCGTTCCCCTCTTTGACCGATTTGCTCACACGCGTCGATAGCTTCCTCTCCCAGACTTGTTCTTCCTTCTACTTCCCGATCAATATCGCCACCCTACCTACACCATCGACTTGTCTCCTCGCGCTTCCCGGTTACTGTCGTTACCGAACCTACAACCTCGACTACTCCTCTCGGCCCCCCGGATCAACATCTCCACCGATGTGTTTCTCGAGCTGAACTCTCTTGCCGTCCTTTCCGATCAAAACGCATACCGCCTCCTTCTCATTTTCGAACCCCTTATCTCAGGTCACACCTAGGTACTTGTCAAGTACTTTAATACCTTTTCGGGCAACCGGATTGAGATCTTCTCATTCGTTTTAGTTCTTTCTATTTTCTCCGTGCAGCTTCCGAGAAATCGCCATCATCGTTCCTCATTTGGGTAGGTTGCAGCCATCCGATGTTTGTTGCTGTCTAACTTTGCAACACAGTGCAGCAATACACTTCAACACACTATCCGCGCCTATACTAAATCCGAGGTAGCTACAAATTTTCCCAGTCGAGAAACTCTGGTTCTCTCGATACTCAGCTGCTGTTCCTGGAGGGCTTCAGTTACGTGACATGCAGACCATAGCGGACCATTAAGACCGTGATCAATGATCTCTGATCTTCTTCTATACTTGGCCCAATGCCTGTTAGGTCGCCGTCTATTGATCGCTTGTTCCTTGGGGAGTTGAAGCTGGATCTAGATCATAAAGTCTGTTCTTGCAGATTATATGCATCACGAGGCTCCAGCAAACTCCAGCAGCCCGCAGCCATCTCAGGTCATGCCTAGATGATGTGCAGGAACCTACCAAAAGCCTCTTCAATGAAAGGACAGTCCCCCATCCCTCTTCTTGCAAAAATACGCTAATTTCTTCAAATTCCTTATCCCCTCCTCGTTGAACATGCGCTAATGTCTCTGGCCTAGAAGCTGCGGTGATACATTGATCACGCAGTTCGATCCCTGCTACCATTCGACAGTGGATGCATATTGCCACGTTAGCAGTTGTGCCCCCCGGTCGGCGAAGCCTATTCAGATAACTGTAGGCGGTCGTGGGTAGATCGAGCTTTGTCGAGATTAGAAAATTCGCAAGAATTTTCAGATTTCCATTGCAGCAAATTTAACGTCTACTGTTGCTTGCAACAGGTCTCTCGTCAAGATGTGGGGTTAGCAGGAATGCACGAAAGTCTGGGGAATACAGTCAAAGGACTCGATATCAACACAAAGTCTATCTTGATCAGCAACCTGTGATCTGAAGCTCTAGCACAATTTTTGGAACCCAAATTGAGATCATCTCATCACTTTTTTGCATCGTTTTCAAGCCCAACCCATCGGCTACTTGAGCATTTCAGATTTAGGGTAGTCTGTGCCGCAGAGGTAAGCTTTAGTACTACTCCACGATCCATATCTCAAATCACTTTGCTAACTCATGAAATACGATCAAGCTCCACGTCTACTTTGCAAACCTACCGGTAGGCTAGACCGCCATCCCAGGACCAAACGTACATATTCTACGGCAAGCATCCGTGCTCGAGTTGGGCATTTAAATGAGTTGAGTTTGGGATGCGCGGCGTTGAGAATGGAAGTAGATAACACTGAATGTCGCTTGGTGAGCCTGCCCACAAAGAGGGAAATAGTGGAGGTTGTAGTGGTCTTGGTAACGAACTTATCGCAATGTACGCTCCTCACATCATCGAGGACGAAGTTGATTACGCCCTGGATTTATATTTGAGTGGATACTTGCTGCCGCAAATAATAGCCTGAGGGAACTGCGGAAAGTTCTATCACAATCTCAAGCAATGGGATTTGATTCATCAACAATTTTGACCTGATCCATAGAACTAAACCGTATTATGTCGATAAAATTTTCATCTGGGGCGGCAGGCGAAGGATTAAAAATGTTCCGCCTTACTCATATCAAGATTCAAACTCAAGACGGATCCTACGGGCCCTCGACTGTGTCAATGTTGTTGCCTTCAATTATCATAGCTACAGCATGCACCAGAAGCCCTTTCCATCATGAAGAATTAAGACTGTGCAGTCTCCAGCAACCCTCATTTTCGAAGTTATTCAAGCCCACACGATGTATAACTCATGAATAAATTCGCTCAACACAAACCCGATGCCATAGACAACCAACCTCACCGACGAATTGTTGCAGGCTAGGCCTTAGCCATAGCCGGCGATAACATTGCTGAAACGCTATAAGGAAATCCAAATAAGACCAAACGAGACTGACACGACAGCTCTGGAGAGCTAATGGCGATGGCAGACTCTCCTCGCACGCTTGTTGGCACTGCTTGACTTGGGCTGGTCTTTGGCGACAGTATTCTACAGACACATTAGAACATCGAAAGGAGAAATTGAGGCTGAGGTCTAGGATGTTGGACTTACGTGGTCACTACCATAAGAATCCTCACGAGATTCGTCTGGACGCTAATCAGGATCGTGGGAACCCTTGTTGGACTCAGATTCGTCTCCGTCCTCATCCTTGGATGCCTTAATCTCTTCAGCAGGCTCTGTCCCATGCTTCTCGGTGCTGTTCTCTCTGTTGCTGGCTTGAAGGTGAACACCATCGCGATAACCATTGACCTTTTTCATATTCCACTTGGTCTCTTCCTTGGAGATCTCCTTGGTTTTCTCCATTAAGTCGCAGACTGCTTCCTCACGGTCCTGGATGGCTCTTCTAACTCTTCTCTCTGCTTCAGTGAACCATTGCTTGCGCTCACCAAAAGTCAACCCATCGAAATCTCCGGAAGACTTCTTGGCATTGACGGCTGCGTGTGCCTTTCTTGATATCATGGTCGTAGAGGTTTTTGCGCATGAGGAAGGGCCCGAGACGGGAATTCTTGACCGCAAGCGCGCACTGGCTACAAGCTTCCTTGAGGTATCCCTCGCTCTTATTGTTGAAGTTCTTGATGTGCGGCAGACCGGCGAGAAACGATTTGGGCGACATACTAATGAACAAAGACGACTAGCTCAGTTTCATCTCATCACAGAAAGAGTAGAGTCCAATTACCTTGCGAAGCAACAAGCAGCTAAAGTAAGCTATCTCTAGGTGGATGTCGCGGTGAAGTTCCAGGATGGATGTCGTTGAAGTGTTGATTGTTCTTCCATGTCGAATAGCGCGTATCATATGAAGCTATGAGGGAGACGTTAGCGTGAAAGGAAAACTTTCGGTGAATCGAAGTTAGAGCGCGATGTAGTTGAGGGCCGCCTCTCCTAGCATTCATCCGGTATTGAAATCGAAGTAGCCATCACGAGTGTAAATTTTCTCCATCCTGTGACCGGTATCACTACACTTCTGACCCCTTTCGCAGTCTGTAGCTTCGGGACGAGCCGCAGATTGCCACGTTAGCAATTGTAGACCTCGGGTCAGTGAGGTCTACCTTGATCACCGATCAAAATGCAGCGGAGCATTCTCTCCACGACTCCGCATAGCCTTGCTGAAGGATGGACTGTGCGTGCCTCCGAGGCCGGGATGGATGCCATCGAGGCAATGAGGAAATTTCTCACTTTAGGCCACCGCCTAGGCACATTGTTATCTATTAAACCGTCCGATCTTTACAAGGTGGGATTTGAGTCCATTTGAGAATGTCTGACTTTATGATGCTGCTTCATTTAAGGCTCCGGCAAGCCTTCTGCAATCTTCCCTACGCTTCTCGAGTCATGCCTAGAAGTTCATAGAGAATACTTGATTCCCAAATTGATACTTTTCTCTCTTTCTTTGTTATTTTGTTTTATGGCCGGCAGTGGATGGACCTGCGTTGTAGAAATACGCTGGTATATTGGCCCTCTGAGAAGTAAGTAGTCTCCCGAGCCTGTATATTTCTGGAAGTACTGACGGGTGTTCATTACAACACCGATAGGAATACTTGCCTCAAACCCATGCCAAATTCTTCATCAACTATCACAACAAGCTTCCCGAGTCACACTGTTACAGTTATGACGCAGTGAGATATCACTATCCCACAAGCCACCCGAAAGCTCTCGAGTATACACAGCACGAGCGATGATGCTTAGCTCCGATGAATACAAGAAATGGCCTGCAGGTCCGGGACGGGCGGATTTTGCTTAGATACGGTGGCGCGAAAGGTCAAAACGGAACAGCGTCCTAAATAGTAGATCTAGCAGCATTCAATTTAATTGCTCCTTTTTGAAGCGTATTTGGGAACTTACTTTCAATGTTGAATGTCATCATGAGCACGTGTCGGTAATAAGCGAGAAGGAAAGGGGAGAAGGAAAGGGGAGAAGGAAAGGGGAGAAGCTTTCTGGCGAAGTGATGCAAGACTTTAATCGCACAACCAGGTAAGCACGAATAAAATGAAATTGAAGTATTTTTTTGGTTGACGTATCGTTGTGAAAATACAGACAATATCCGTCCTGAAAGTCCTGAAATCCATTGGGACGATTACGTTGGGTAGCACTTTGTCTTATTTCGAAAAGGCTCTTACGCCGCCTCACCTGTATATCAAGAACAAATGCGCTCACACCTAAATTCAACATTAACTTTGCGCATCCGTATTTAATGGACCATTTTGGAGCTTACCTTCAATTCTGGCGACTTGAAGCTGGCATACTTCCGCAACCTTCTACGCAAAGTTCTTCCGATCCACCCGACAGACCTGCAACCCACCGCAAAACAAAGTCTTTTGTACTTTCTTGCACTACGACTCCACAATTTTCGATACATGCGCAGGATCAGCACTTCTTGCATTGCACAATGACAGATACATCTTCCGACGCGCTTGCTACCCCCGTTGCATCACCAGTCATGGCTCCATTTCCGCATCCAAAGAAGTTCCTCATCGCGCCACCAAATTCATCCTCCTCACCGGTATTCGCGACAACTCCTGCCTTCCTCATCCGTATGCCGTCCATACCACGCTTCAATCTTCGTGAGTCCTCGGAATCTCTTTGGCAAGACTGCAAGAAGCGCAAGTTGCCAGCCCGCACCGGTCGATCCAATGACATCCAGACCATATTGATCGCTCTCTATGTTTATGAGATTTGGGATGCTCATGCAGTTGTCGATGGTATGAAGATCTCTGGTGATCTGGAGAGAATGGGGGTGAAGGAGAGAAAGTTCTGGATTGCTGAGACAACGAGAAGAGTTGCTGTAGCTGTCGAGGCCTGTGAAAGGGTCATGATTGCTCACCCAGAGGCCAACGAGCAGGTTGTGAAGGCATTCCGAAAGCAACACCACGCCAAAGTCAAGAATTACCGTGCAGGTGTCGATTTTGAAGCCGAGCCTTACTTTGACAATAAGTCAGGGAGTGCGGAGTCAGATGAGGACTACGAAGAGTTGAACGTTCGGGAGTCTGCGTCAGAGGTAGAAGATTGGGTAAGTCTCCAACCATGATCTGAGCCGCTGAAATACTAACCTCCCATAAGGCCCCAGCCACCAGGAGAAACAGCACATGCAGAGATAGAGGTGGTAAGCGCGGAGATGTCCAGCCTGTCGAACCTGTCGAGCATGTCGAGTCTCATGATTCCGATTCCGATCCTCCCGTAAGTCCTCAACCTAGGCTTCGGTTTCTGCTACATACTGATAATCTTGTAGATTTCTGCGAATAGCGGCAGGGGAACACGCCGAGCCGAGGGCAAGAGCATTGTGCAGATCCTTACAGCTAAGAGCATTGTCAGCCGCAAGAGAGCTCGCGAGGTCTCCGTCGATAGGGAATACGAAACTGTAAGTCCTCATGCCGACTCGATAATCGTTTCTTTCTTGAGATACTAACTTCCTTTCAGACTGCCATCGTCAAGAGCAATGCCAAGAAGAGTAGTAGGGGTAAGGTCGTCGATTCGAGCGATTCTGAATATGATCCGGTAAGTCATCATGTCGAAGTTCTGGCTTTACGATGTTCTAATCCTTCTACAGAGCCATAGTACCAGCATTAAAGGCAATGTCAAGGATAAGGGGATGTGTAGTGATAAGGGCAAGGGTGCGTCTGGCAACCGCAATTTAGGCAAAAAATTTGGAGAGAAAAACTTGGAAAACAGCGATCCGGTAGGTGATAAACTCAGTTATGATTCCTCATCCATCGCTTCTAACGTTTACATAGACCTATCGTCCTGTCGAGATCAAGCGCAACAAGCGCAGAGCAAAGTCCAGCAAGACTCGGAAGGCTCGCAGCAAGAAACCTTACCTCGAGTACTACTACGACTCCTAGATTACAAACGATACCGAACGAGCGTCATCGCTTGGGCTCGCCCTTTGTCATCTTCATGGCTCGTTAACATGGCTGGCTTCGAACCTTGCTTGGCTGTTTTGTTTGGGTTTAGAAGATATTATTTGAGGTACCACGATGTGTCACAAGGGGTTATACGTTGGGAACTTAGTGGGTAATGATTTTGTGCGTTCAGAGGACATTTAGTCGTGGCTGTGAGATTTGGATTTCGTTTCCCGGAAGATACATCTTAGTCAGAATTGTCGTTGCATCCACAAAATTAAGATGAATTCAAGCCTGAAACCTGAAATAATCATCTCTTGGTATGGTTCTCGCGAACTAACTATATTCAGCGGTCTCGAGGTCGTGGTGATGCTTTGTCACCCATAGCATTTCTTGTCTTACCATATGTTGCTTGATAAACCCGCTTGTGGGTTAATGGTGAGGTACCGGACCTGAGACTAGATTAATTGATCTCTAGTATGACATTAATCTTAAAAAAAATTAACTTGAGTGCTTAACGTACACATGGTAAGGATATGTGGTATTGAGTGGGATTGTCGCTAGATCGTTAAGCTGTGTATGAGTGGACTGGTACTAATAAACCTTCTTGAGGCACTAATGTGTTCGTTTTGGAGTTTTCACAATAAACGTTCCAGAACAACAATTTAAATGCCGAGCAATTGTCAACTGGGATTCTTTGCGACTTGAAGCTCACGTATAAAAGCTTAGTAGTTGCTGAAAGTTAATCGATGAATCAAAATAACTTATTTACGGACTTAATATATTTTTATAATTCAAGAAATACTTTAAAAGTGTAAAAGTATTATTCTTATTAAAAGTTTTTAAATATTAATTTATATTTAATAAATTTTAAATAATAATTATAATATAAAATAATTTTAATTTTCCTTTTTTCAAACCCAAATCAAATTTCTTATTACAAGGCTATTCATTACCTAAGTAGACTCGAACATATAATACGCTTGTGGTACCTTTTGGAGCTAGCTCGATTTGGCGAAATTGGCGAGCATAAAAAACTTTCTTCGACGGGAACCTTTCGATCTTTTATCAACCACAACTTCATCTCCATCGCAACGCCACCCCCGACCAATTTTTTTACCTTTGGTTTCTACACTATTTACTTTGGTATTATGGCGACAACGATGGCGACGTGTTTTCGCGCGTGTTGTGAAAAATCGCGAAGTAGAATGTGTTGTCCTAGAACGTTGAATTGCGCTAACATATCCTGACTGAAGCTCAGCATTCACCACGTGTGGATCAGCCACTGCGTCTGTGTTATGGCTGCAGTCATCGTTTGCATCATGGCACAAGACCGATCGTGAAGTATTACCCCCGTTAAAGCGCTAATTCATCTTGTACTTTAGAAGCTGCAGTTGATGGTTCCTGCATCTCCCATCTCTTTACCACCACTGAGGCGAGCTCCCCAACAGGTCAGGTAGCCCTTGGATCCGGATTAAGTTTGCAGGAACGGGGCGGAGCCAGGGTCAGACCGTGCTTCGAAGCTTCTTGATCGCTTGAGCTCGGCTCGCGAACGTCGCATCGTGGCTGAAAGTCCATCCATTTCGTGGCTCTGGCAAAAGCCTCAGTGGAAATTTCAGTCTACCTCTGGTCATGCCAAGGTAGCAAATTATTTTTGGAACATAAACTGAGATAATCTCATCTGTTCATTTTTAAGGCTGTGACGTCGAACTGCCATTGGCATCAATTACGCAATGCTACTGAGAAGTATTCCCCACTTGATGATGCTGATTTTGTGTGTGTTCCAGAGGCTGCGGCTGTCCCTTCGCCAGGGGTGTGATTTGTTGTTCCCCGCCAGGTCAGTGGTGGTCCCTTGAACCCAGATTAAGTTCGCAGGGACGGTTCTCACCAGGGTCAGACCGCGCTTCTGTACTGCTTCTTGAGCCCTTGAGCTCGGCTCGGGAACGTCGCAGGTCGAGGCAGGAAAGACCATCCCTTCGTGGCTCTGGCAAAACAAAATCACATTGCCTTCGCGTCTCCTCGTCATGCGAGGAGTGCATACTTTTTGGTACCCAAATTGAGATATTCTCATCCTTTTGTTCTCTAGGAGCTTTAACAAAGCCTACCTTGACAAGGAGTTGTCAAGCTCTAGGAAAACTTTGTCACTCAAATCGAGATCTTCTCACTCTACTTTGCTAATTTTACTCAATTTGAAAACATTTATCGAAACAACCGAGCAGGCAAGTCGACCCCGGATCACACGCGAAGTGAGCAAGCTGACCAAGCATTATACCAACATGGCCCAAAAAAGATTCACTCGAAATTCTTGCAAAAACTTCTGATGACTCCCTTGATGCCATTACGATATCACATCCTCCGCGTTCTCGAATCTGCCATCTCCTTCGTCATCTCTCAAACTCCTTACCCAACCAACCATTCGAAACCACTACATACATAATCTTGTCACCTGAAGCTCTATGGTTGAGTGGATTGTCGCGATTGTTGCGATTGGAAGAGAATATCATGGAAGAACTGTTGAAAGCGACGGAGTTGGACCATCGAGGCAATGCAAGGGTAGAAGAGGGACACAGTAGGAGAGCTACCGAGCAGTCGGACCATATTTGCAGGAAGCAAGGAAAAAGTTCAACGTGCTACTGTATCAAGAAATTCTCAAGCGATGTGCGGCTATGCTTACCTAGGTTGAGATAGTGAACTAGCTACCATGAAATGAAGTTGAATGTAGCTTGCATATGAGGTTCCTGCCCTCCTGAAGTCGCGTTTTCCTTGTTTGGCATTAGAATCCTTCATCAAGCTTGAAAGATGTATTTGGTATTTTGATTCAAGCCAGAAAGTCCGTTCTTTGATCCTATGGAGCCGATTCTCAACGCGTGGTGAGGGACTTCGCAATACCATTTATCTTGTCTCCATATTCTTTGAAAAGATTCCAGTCAAACAGACAATCTCTCGATTCGTTCTTTCGGAATAGTGGGTTCTTGAATGGCTTAATAGTATTCATTACTATACGCGTCTAAGCACTAGGATACCAACATATCCCGATTACCATCCTGCCATCACCTTCTGGTCTAAACAGGCTCGACTGTAATACCTAATTTCCGGTATCGATACGGTATTGATACTAAAATCGTAAAATATTAATATTATCGATAAAGTATCGATTTTTAGCGAGCTTATTACATAATATACTTCTTTTTCTCTCTTAAAATAAACTCTATTACTTTTACAAGAAGTTTTTCTCACGGTACTACATTGTATAAAGTATTTTTTCTTCGTACGATTACTATTATTATTTTTACTACGTTTATTACTTTTAAACAAACTAGTTTCAAAAAAAAGTATCTAGAATTTTACTTTTTTTTCAATGCTTTAAATACTTTTGTACTTTAATCGTTTTCGATTTTATTTGCTTTTTATTTCAGTTTATTGTACGACGAGCTTTTGAAAATATTTTTTTTAATTTATTATTCATTAGTAAAATTGAGAGAATATTAATAATTATAAGTAAAAACTTTAATTAGCGTTGTTTTTGCGTATTTTAATATTATTAAGCGAAAGTTTTTCTTTTATTAAAGTCGTACGATTCAAGTGAATTATAGTTTTTATATTCGTTTTTATTTGCGAATCAAGTAATTACTCGAAGAAATAAAGTAATTCGATCAAAAGTATTAAATTTTAATAATTCACAAGACGAGTTATTGTACGAGAAAATTGAAAGAATAAATAAAACTATAATTTTTTTTTATATTTTTTTTAAAACTTTTTAATTTTGATTAAAATCGATTTTAATTACTTTTTTAATTAGTGTATTTTAATATATTTCGTATAATTACAAAAATTTAAAATCAATATAGTAATTATTAAAAATTTCGTATATTATTTTAATTCGACGAAAAAAATCATTTTTTTTTTATTTTTATTTTTTTTATATTTAATTTATTATATAAAAATTAATTTAATTGTACGAGAAAAAAAAAAAACTTATATTTTCTTTTTAAAAGTATTTAATTAAAATATTTATTATAAAAAGAATAAAATCAAAAGAAATAAAAAAATTTTTAATAGTAAAAATAATTTATTAAAAAAGAATAAAAAAATTTTTAATCGTATGAAATTTTTTTCAATTTTTAAAAATCAAAATATTTTCTTTAAATTCTTTTTTGTAGTTTTAACAATACTTTTCTACTACGAATCGTAAATTAAATAATACAAAAAGCATTTAATACTAATTATTTTACTTCGTACGATTATTTATTGGAATTAATTTTTTTATAAATATACGAAACTTTTTTGTTCTTTTAATCGATTTACGAATATAAATTACAATATTATATATTTAATCAAATGGATTTATAAGTTTAAATTAGATTTTTATTATTTTCATTATATCAAAAGCTTTAATTTCTTTTTACTAATCGTATAATTCAAAATTATTCAAATTAATTATACTCGTAAATAAAAAAACTTGTATAATAAAATTAATAATATAATTAAAATAGTAAATATACTAATACTCGATTTTTCAAATCAAATCGAGCGTATTTTTTAATTCTTTTTAAATTAATCGATAAAAAACGTTATTTGTAAAAATATTATTTTTTACAATAATTTTAAATTTTCGTACAATACTATAATTTTTAAAGACTAATTAAAAAATAGTAAATTAAGTCTTTGAATTATAATTAAAAACTTTTTACTTTTTTTGATCGTACGTAGTAAAGTAAACACAAATTACTAGTAAAAGTCAGCGATTTGAAAAAGTTCAAATATTAAAAAAAATATAAATATATGAAAATATTATTTGAAGTACTCGTCGTATGATATTTTAGTATTTTTTTTAAGTTTTTTTAATTAGATTAATAACTTTTAAATGAACGATCGTGATTTTGTTTTCGAAGACTCGATTTAATGTTTAATAAAAAGTGTAGAATTTTAATTATTTAACGAGACAAAAAAATAGATTTCGTACGACGATAAAAGTAATCAAAGTTTCAACGAGAATTGATGTATTAAAACAAGTTTTTAAAATCTTAATATTAAATTTTTTTCTCTTATTAATTCTATCAATTTATTAATAGTACTGTTTTAATTGCTTATTAATCGCTATTTGATTCTTGTTTAAAGTTTTTTTAACAATAATCTAATAATAGCTTTTTAAGTGCTTTTTCATATTCTTTGTTACAATAATATTGTACGGCGAGCCTTTTATTGAATCAGTGCAATGAGTATAATAAAAATAAATTTGATTTTTTTTTTTAATCGAACGACGATAGTACTTTTAAGCGAAAAATCTCTACTTCGTACTATGACTCTAAATAGTCGTAATTGACTCTACTGAAATAGAAACTATAAAAAAAGAGTTTAATTCAAATAAAGAAAACATTTTAAGAATATAATTTAAATAAAATCGTCGTATGAAAAGAGAGAAATAAAGAAAAGAGGAATTGTAAAGTGCGAAATAAGAAAGCGATGTAAGAATCGATTCTTTATCGATACGTATTGATATTTGTAATACTTGACTAATACTACTTAATATCGATATCGTATCGATACCTCAAATATCGAAGTCGAGCCTGGGTCTAGGTCTGAGAGACCCTTTCCAGTTTTTATTTATCAAAGCCATGTCTACTCTTCCCTAACCATTCGACCTTTCCCGCCTCCGTCCGTCCAACCTATCGTCCTGAAACTTCGCTATAACTACTCGTATATGAACCGCTCGTGTTGGGAAATGCGCGGGAATCGTTTTGACGTCAGGAATAATGGTTTGAATCTAGTTAGCATCTTGAAGAATATCTTTAGACAGGCAGTGACTTGCCTATTATCTGATCAACACTTGTACCCTTCAGGAGAGGATGTGTGCGAAGAGATAGAAACGAGTGAGGAAACCTCAATTTGTGTGGCAAAAATTGCTGTCAAGGTATAACCTGAGACAGACTGTTGCGTCTTGAAGACTAAAGATATGAGAGTCATTCCCATAAATGAACTGAGCCTCTGTGTATCATTGGTGCATCTAGGCCAAATAAATTAGAGTGTATTCGCCAACGTTGGGGGAAGGGAGACCAGCATGGGCATTTGAACTGTGCTTTCCTCTGCGTCGAACCCCGGTGCATCCCTCAGCGCATCCTCAGATAGGATGCATGGCGTCACTGGGACACCCCAAGGGAGAGAAACAAAGTTGTGAGGATGAGAATATCTCAAGTTAGATTTCAAAAATCGTACTACTAGGCATGGCCCGAGTAGACTACCCCTTCACCACTGAGAGAGTGATGAACGCGGGATCGGGCTAGTGCCATCACAGCGAACTGCCGTTTTCACCACCTGGAGCCTTAGCTCAACAAGCTCGGTTTACCGTGGGTGGGCATAAGGTCCCCGAACACGTATTAGGCTGCCGGTTTCGAATGCCGCCATACCTGAGCGCACCGACTACTTTCTTTGCCCGCTTCTGGTAGTAGAGAATGAGGGTCACTGATGCTCTGTTCGTGAAGCGAGATCACAACCGGGCACGTGAAACCAAGCCTAGGATTTACCTAATGAATGATATCGCGAAAACCTGGAAGGACGCGTCTCACCTCGGCCACGAGACTCACGATTATAGAATAGAGAGATCTGATATCCTTTACTTCGCGAGTCTCCGACTTTGTCGGTAGGAAACGTGGTTAAAATGGAACCCCAATTTTCAGTTTATGGCCTGTAGTTTAGTCAAATGATCATGCTATACGCATCCGCGAGTCTTGTTGTGGACGGAGGCAAGCTCTCGCTGAACACTTCAGCTTGCTTCCAATTCACCTTTCTTGGACGTGTTGTTTTGACGCTCAATCTCCAAAATTACAGGTCGTGATGGTCTCATTCATGCGATTGCAGCATCTCAACAATGACAAAAAAGCTACGACGTGCAAATCAAGCAAGTCTTAAAGTTCTCGCTTAATCAACGCTAATCCCAAAACTGCAGGTCTAGAAAGGGGAGTGAATCGTGTGTGTACTAGGGTGGGGGCCGTGCGGCTTCAACCTCATCACAACATTTCCCACAGATATATCTCAAGTATCTGAAAGCTTTTGGATTTCAGATATACTGTAGACAATATCGTTCTCAAAAGTACTCAAAAGAATTCGTGACTTTGAACCATATAAGACGACCGCAATGTTGAAGCACAATCCTTACTACATTGTCTAGCTGACAGGAGTCATCTTTTTTAGAAATTCTTCTATAGGAGGCCATTTTGTACCATCAATACATCTCAATCGAGCTCTTAAGGAGGTTGACATAATACCCGTTTCCTCCAACCTAGGCTGCTTCATGGGCCCCGGTGAGCTCGGGCCACCGGACGTGCGGCGAGGGGGAATTTAAGTAGTATGAAATCTGGGAAAAGCATATGGATTGGCTTAATGCTCAAATATGCGAAAACCGAGTTTTCGGCAAGTTTACTTGTGATTTTTTGCTTAAGGCAAGGATTACAAAAGCTCACGGTGCCCCATACGGGGCCCTATGAAGCAGCCTATTCCAATCCAACCTGCCCCCAGTTTACAACTGCCCCTTATGGCGTAATGTGTTCCAGCAACAACTCTACTTCTTTCCACCACCATCAATAATTACATAATCCATTTCAGGAGACGGGCTCGCACTCGAGTTGCATCGCTCTGAGGTAAATGATTGTTACGGGCGGAAGGCTCGGCGATCTTGCTGCACCGTTCTAGTCAGAAAGCGCCGATCACATAGCCTATCATTAGGATGGAGGTAATGACAAGTTGGTACCTGGATTTAGATGTAGGAATAATGATGTAGCTCACCTGCAAACTTTAAATAATAGAAAACATGCAGGGTTGAGGTGATGGAGCACGAACACCTAGTGAAAAAAAGAGTGAGAAACTAGGTTGGGTTTCCAAAAATTATGCTAGAGCTTGCTGATGTTGGAACCCCGGATCCTCAAGATAGGCTTTGTGATAAACTTTAGATGTTCAACCTAACGGCCGTGTTTCCCCGAGCGCAAAAATCTTACCGAGTAGGGACCTAGAGCATTGAAACAATAGTAGACGTCTTAGGTTTTCCGCGGTGAAAGTTTGAAAAGAACTCTCAACCTTCAACAAAGCACGACGCTCCTACAGCACCCTAATTCAGACTCAAAGGCTGACTTCCAGCCGGCAGGGCTCGCTGCTAACGTGGACTAAGGGATCTCCCGAAACTGATTATGGCTGACTTTCTACTTTCGACTACGATGGCAAGGGTCGAGCCGGCGTGCCCACTGTCGGGGTAGCATAGTTCGATCTCGAATTGCCTGAACTGTGTATCACCGCAGTTCCTAAAACCACGATGTCAGTATCTATTCTCCAGAGGGGGGTTCTTCTCTCGACTAGAACGATAGCCTTCTTGGTGCCCCTCCCAGCGATGGTAATCAGACGTGGAACAGCAGTTTGCCCCAAGCGCAGTTTCTAAACACGAAATATCAACGTCTTACAAGGGAGAAATACTTCTCTGGTTGCGCAACGATGTGCACAAAGTCCACAAGCCATGGCGGCCTGGAGAGAAAGCAGTGCGAACAGAATGAGGAGTGAGAAGTCGGACTGCGGCATTTTGGGTTCCAAAGATTTTGCTACTAGGCATGACCTGAGTTGAATACCCATTCGTGAAGGGTGCCACGAATGCTGGAGGTGGGCGGATGCCAGAGCGAGGGGTTGGACTTTCGGCCTGCCGCCGAAGGCGCAACAGACGCGGTCTTTTCGCAGGTACGATGTCGCAAGCAGGGTTAAGATTTCAAGCATTCTTACAAGAGGTCGTAATGGGCAGCACGAGAGTTGTAAGGAGGGCATTCTCGAAGGCCTCCTCGGACCTGTTGCGCACCTGCTACCCCGCTCCAGCCAGAGTAGCAAAGATGGTTTGTGGTGTTTTGGTGTTGAATTCGGAAATGTTGCAGAGCTGCGAATTTGAGGGAAGAGTACGCTGAAATAAGAATGGGAAATATTAGCGCTAAAGCTATCGAGTCATACATTTGGATGAAAGAATGAGGGAAGTAGGATTATGGTCGAGCTCAGTGCCGACACGATCTCGCCTGCGCATTACCTTACAGGCAGCCCTTGAGTTGCGAACAACAGCAACACACAAAATCCCTCACAGCCATGTCCCGTGAGATTTCAGCACTTTCAAGGTCGTGAAAGTATTGAAAGGATCTCGCACATTGGGGGAGAGGGGGTGGGAAATGAGGAGATCAAGCCCACATTCACGTGATAGATGGCCCACCTTAAGGCAAATTAAGGTGATGGGGGGTGGGATGAATAGTAAGCTTGACTGTTATGGTCTGATGAATAGAAGTAATATCAGCGGTCTGCATGTGCACGCCGTACATAGACTCGATTCAGGCCTTCCGCGAGCCAGACATTTTCCCTTTGATAAGTCTCAAAATCTTGGTAGACATCAAGAGTGCAAATCTCGTACAACATCATGAAAAGGAAATGCAAGGTTGAAGTTTGAAAGGCAAATTTAATCGATGAGTCTTGCAGGTAACGTCCTGAACGACCTTGTTCTAGTTTTAGGGCCTCATTATAAATCTATGTAATTACTCTCGCTAATGTAGCTGTGTATGAATATCTGACTACATACTGTACTCGACCTCCATGCTGGAACCAACGATTGTATTGGGAATTTCAACGTCTCGGATGCTCCGACTAGATTGGGAAATCCGATTGATAAGATTCTGCACAATAGTCCGACGACGTTCGTGCTTGTGGCTCAGCCGATTGCGAATGTGAATGAGACGGTGAATGCTTCTATTCAGGACTTTAATTCTGCGTTGCCGGATATTATGGATAAGAAGAGTATTTTGGAACAGTCGGTGAGGTTGGTGAGCATGAGTGCGGTGCCGACCACAGACTTGATCGATGGCACCCATCCAAATGAAGCAGGTTACATGATCATGGCAAATGCTTGGTACTGGTGCAAGCTGGAGAGGATAGCTTGATCCAGCGTGCTGCAGGCGTCATAGCTGATGGAGAACCAGGTTCGTACCCTGACGGTGGTGGAGCTTCTTCGATGTTGCCGTATTGGGCGCTGCTTGTGTAGAGTCGTACGGATTTGTTCGGAAGATTAATAGGCATTTGCTTTGAGGAGAAACATGCTTGTAATTAGACAGCTTGGACTTCACTTCTTGACTTCGAGACGAGGAGGATTGAGATTGGTAGCGATGAACTCGAGGCAGCAATAATGAGTACATAATGGATAGTTTAGAGGAGCAAAATATCGAAAGGACTTTGACGAATGCCCTGCTGAACCCGACATTTGGAAAATGGATCGACAAGCACTTGCTTGGCAAGGATTCCGAAGAAAGTCTGGAATAAAGTTAAGGTTCTTCCTCCAGTGGTCTATAATTAGACACTCGCCAGTTGCTTCTAATGCTGACACATGCTACACGGTGCCTTCACTCGTGGCCATCCTGATTTCCATGTCCTTTTCGTTTGTTATCAAGATGAACAAACAATGTCTTCATAATGCCATTTTGCCTGCTTCAAAGCCCCTAGGCCTTTCCATGACCTTGAATTTGTTTATCTAGACATACTGTACAGGCACACCGTGTCAGGCTCCCTATAGTATACAACCTTATCCTATTCATACATCGTCTTGGCGCAATATTGCATGTCGTTATTCCAACCACGCCTGGAATTTACGCCATAGCAGCCAGCGCCAAAGCCGCGCCTCCCAGCATCCATGCAACACTTCCCGTAACAGCAGGTCCACCACCAGTGCTTGTACTCGTTCCGCTGGCTTTCGAAGATGTGCCCGAAGTCTGCGCCGCCGCTCCGCTCGAGGTTTGCGAGCTTGAAGTCTTCTCACTGCTTCCCGACGTGCTTGTTCCTGTTGCTTTGCCAGTGCTGCTTGTCGTTGAAGCTGACACGCTGCTTGATCCGGTATTTGAAGCCAAGGCCGCGCCAGCCGTAATGACAACAGGCATGGAAGTATAATCTGTTCCGGTAAGTGTGGTTGTTGCGACGCCTGGATCGTTAGCCTCTGTGCCACCGGCGGAGACGACGCAGACGGCGGAGGAGGCTGCGAGGGAGCAATCAAAGTAACCAGCGCTATTTACAGGAATTATTAACCAGTGAATCTACGCAGAAAGAGGGAGAACGAGAAGTAAGGGACGACTCACAATGCAGTTGTCCCATCACCGTCGACCTCTGGAGCAAAAGTATATGCAGCCGTCGCCGGACCTTCAGTGAGGGTGACGACGCCAGGAAATCCACAATCACTGCTATCTGTACCAGGCGCACATTGGAAGGCGTACGTCGTAGCTTTCGAGTCCTGCTGGGTTGTTAGCAAGAGAGGACCAGAAATGGGTCCAATTGGCACACACCGAACCGACAATTGAGGCGACTAGAGGTTGTGTATCTGCGCCCGGAATGAATAGAGATATCGTAGATGTTTGTGCGAACGAAAGACCAGCCATGACAAGGCCGAGGATGATGGTTGTTGAAGGCATCGTAGACGTGTTTTCGTTGTTTGTTTACCCTTCTGTAGAATGAGTGTGTTTGAATGAATGACGGAGTTCGGACGATAGGAAATTAAGAGAGACAACACGAAGTGAACGAGTGAGTTGTCGCAAATTGTACAGGAGGGATACGAGAAAACTTTTCGCTACGTTGATTAGAATCTCTTGATTAGAAGCCAGTCTAGTGCGGCACAGCAGCTATTTCCGGCCGTTCAATTTCGAGAAATCCGGATGAAACAACATTCACCATCATGATGGAAAGCGCTGATTGAACGTCGACTAACGTCGACGAGAATGAATATATAACATTGTATTGGGTTGATGAGAGGGAAAGAAAGAAGTCTAGATAAGATTGTGTCAGTGGCGCACGCGCCAGCACGTGAAGTTCGTCGCGTTTGATATCGCGTTCCTCCTTTTCATAACTTTCACCGCATCTATCTTCACAATGTTCAAGAGCCCTTGAGGCATTCTGTCATTGACACCATCCCATCCGCAAGAATGCAGAGGCTCTCCCTTCGCGGACAGCTCAGCTTGGAGGCAGGAAATAGTGCCCCTTCGACCTCGTACTAATCCTCTACCTGTATCACTCTCTTCAGGACCTATTGAATTAGCGTCAACGTGAGGAGTATGAGGACTCAAGATACGAAAGGAGTCAATGGACCGAAGTAAAGGAGTCTGGCGTGAAAAGATTAGGTAAGAAGTATGTCCAGCCCTGCTGGAATTCTGCGTTCGAGCGTCACAAAGTCCTCACTGATTACTTGTCCTTACCCCCCCTACCTTTGTTCGAGACGTCGGCCACGACCATTCTTCCCTTCCAGGCCTGAAACATAGCTGTAAACTGCATTACCCTTGCGGATCTCCAACAAGGTTGGAGCCAAAGCGGCGGGTAACTACAAGTCCCGTCTTCTTTTCAGACGAAGGTAGCTGTAGCCGTCATACGCCGTCAGATATCAGTGAATTGTCAGCCTGAGCAGTCAAGATGACAACCCGATGAGTTATGGGCCGTTAAAGCTTCTCTGCAGGCCGAAGAGGAATGTACAACGCATTTGTTCATCACAGAAGGATCAGCGTGCATTTCATTCAATTACAAGCCTTGATTAAACGCTGCCGTGGCTAAATGAGCTCTGCTGAGAAGCTGAGAAGAGTCTGCATGCAGCAACAGCCTTTGCTCCCCCCCCATTTTTTTTTCGACCTTTCCTCTAATATCGAATTTTGTGAGCACTTGGATCGCAAACTTCCCAAGGCTAGGAAGAAGGGTGAAAACTCCAAAGCTCCAAAGTCTCCCGTTTGGCCTGGATGGATTATCTCAATGGACAATGGTATCTGTCCACCAATAGAAAGAACATCTTGCGAGAATATACTTTCTGTCCAACTCCATACTCACCATCGATGCCGCGGAAGCGCCACGTTCACGTTGCCCATGCATATTTGGCCATTGTGGTGTGAAAATGGGGCGGAGAAAAACCTTCAGATGCGGGAAGTCAACTTTTGGAAACCGTCAGCTAAGAACAACTTTTCATCGCAACCACATTCTATCACTTGACACGTCTAGCCTACCTTTGGGAGGGAATATCTTCTCCACATCCAGAAGCATGTTCTTCCTTTGCTGTACGTCGGACGGAAAATTATTGCTGAAGGAAAAGAAAATTCTCCTCCACGAACAGGTGGGGTTGCTATTCCCATCGAAACCCCTCCGTATCTGCAAGGTACATCACAGGCCGTCTACTTGAGACCACTATGAGTTCGTCGCGTCGCAGAAACCCTTCGGCAAATTACGAAGGTTTATTGGGCACAACCCGCGCAAAACCTGGAGGTGTGGGCAGCCAGACTAGGCCGTCTGCACCTAAGACGGGGGGAGGGGCCGGGGAAGAAAGAAAAAGGACATGCATGAACCATCAGTGAGCAGAAATGGGTGATGCAGAGATGGCTGACAATCACTACCACCGGTGCTATCAAGATCATACACAAGTACCAATAGTACATAGCCAAGCCAACTGCCACAAATGCAAAACCTCTTCTTCTTTGGAGACGAGACATCTTGCTCACCATTACTATTGCAATATGGAGATCAGAAGGCGTTTGCACGGCTTTCTCGGCCCTCGCGCGCTGGCAGGCTAACAGTAGCTGAAGATGCATATAAATTCTCCGAATGGCTCACCTCACGAGCGGGAGGGAAGGCGCAGTACTTGTAGGATACTCGCTGTGCTATGACCTCGCACACTCGCAAGCTGTACCCTTTTTGTCACTCCCGATCTCCTCCATATTGCCAAACCAGCAAACCCGTTCCATGCCAACTACGCGTTCACGTCGTCCAATCTGCAAGTAACTGGACAATTTTCGGCCAGGATTAATTTTCTGGGCGTCCCAGCAGTACGTTATGCCATGAACGGTTAACCTCTGGTATGACCGCGGGACTTGATTGGCGTCATTTATCAACAGATCGATCCTTAGGTTGAGGCCGTCAATATTTTGACAGCGGATTTCACACAACGGCCGTTCGAAACTCTAGATAGAATTCCTCCCAGAAGACATTGGAAGTCATCCAGCGTGCCGTTTCTCCGTCCATATCAATATCGTGTGGTTGTACCCCTTGTATCATTTGATTTTGGATAGATTTGCGAGATACCTGGTTCCTTCCCACTCACTACAGCTATTCTTCAGCCCCGAAAGGTAAATTCTGGGTGGCCTAGATCGCGGGGATCTGCTGCTAGGATGGGGCAGAATTCTGGGGAACATTCCTCTCACCGCAAGTGGGGATCAGCCCGACCAGCCTTGTGTCTTTTCTTACGGAGGTTCTGCACTTTTCGGGGCACGAGCTACCAGCGCGCATCATAAGCTATTTCTGGCTCTCAGTTTGAGGGGCAGTGGGGTGTTTTCCGATTTGAGGTGTGTCTGTGCGTGCTGATCGAGGACCGAGCGTTGTGCTCCAGTTCGTCCTCTGCTTCCATTCCCCAACGTCTTGTGGCCAGTTAACAAAACTCTCAAGTCAGGATTCTTAAGGGAAGCCACTAATCACATAGCAATGCATCCGTCGCACTGCTATTGACACAAGCTAGTGCATGCCACGCCGTTCGCAACATGCCATGCTGATGTCAGGAGACAGAGTTCGAACCGCGACGCTTCTTGCCCTGTGTCAATCGGGGAGGACAAGCCCCAGGCGCAGGAACGAAACGCTCTTTCAGAAGCGGCAGATCTGGTTTCTAGACGCAGAATGTCTTTAGCATGGAAGAGAAACTCGTTCCTTGCTTGTCTCTTCCACACAACCGATGTTACTGAATGGACACGGTAACCTTAGATTTTGATACTGCCACAACGCAGCTGCCAACTTGGAGTCAACCTCAGCCAGTAAGCGCAGATCTAGTCAGAATTCGGTATATTCTCCGGCTCGAGAGGATACTAGAGAGACTAAATAATGTACCAGGTATCACACTGATCCTGCTTGCATATCACGTGGTCAGGTTCGATGTCTATCCCGTCAATGCGGCTTGGAAATTTCCCTCTGACGCACCACCACCGACCTGCTACAACACAGAACGCTTCTGCCAGACCATATCTGCAGCAAGACATCACATTATTCGAGTCTCACTTGTACTGCCGTCACTCGATGCTATTGGTATACTACCCTGTTAAGGTTTCGAGTCCTGAGAAGACCCCGACGAGCTCGCCGTTGCGAACTAGAATAGGAGTAGCTTCTAATCCCTCTCACAGACCTTCAGTTCACCCGCCTGCTGCCTGCCCTATGTCTAGTTCAAGACCGGCAACTGGCTTTCCTTTCTATATGTTTCAGGATGAGCCTCGAGTGGGACGGCACCAGCACCGACCACCCGGCGAGAAAATATCGTTATCCTCCAGCCTCATCTTCTACCTCGAAGTAGAAGATTGCAAGAAGCTCAGTCGATCTCTGGGAGTTCTCTGAGCACTTCACTCAATATTGTTCATCATGTCAGGGCCTTCGATACCTCCAGCGTTGGTACCTTACCTTCTTCATGAGAAGGCGGACAACAGTTCTGTTCAGAATTCCGTGACAACCATCAACAGCGTTTTCCTCGCCTTGATATTGGCAACCTCGGGATTGAGATTTTGGGTACGATTCCGAATGCTTCGGTCTGCAGGTCTTGATGATCGTAAGGAACCCATTGCTAAGTCCTGTCATGTTTTCAAAAACACTAAAACCCAGATAGTTTTGATGATAGTCGCCCTCACCTTTGCAATCTTCCTTTCAATAGCATGTCTAGTCGGAGAGTCCTTCGGTCTTGGAAAGCACATCTGGAATCTCTCTTCAAATTTGGCCGACATTCCAGGTGACACTGGAAAGGTCACGAAAGCTTTATATGGAGCGTATCTTGCATACTCGACCTCTATTACTTTCACGAAGTTCTCAATCATGGCAACTTATACCCGGATCTTTCCAGCTGGTTGGCTGCGAAACGTTGTCTATGGCACTGGGATTGTGATACTGTGTTTCTGGATCGCTTCCATCTTCGCGATCATCTTCACGTGTGTTCCTGTGCAGGCTGCTTGGGACTATAATATCAAGGGTCGCTGTTTTCCGATTGTCAACTTCTTTTATACGTCTTCGGCGTTTAACATTTTCACGGATTTATTGCTCGTCGGCTTACCCATCCCAACGCTATGGGCACTTGACAGTAAGTAAACTACTCTCGTATCGCTTCCTGAGACCACACCCATCCAAAACATTGCGTACACGCCCTCGGCACTACATTTTAGAAAGAAACTCAATATTGACTAAGATCACTTTCTAACTTTTCAGTGCCAAAACCTCAACGAACAGTCTTGATATGTCTCTTTGGGCTAGGATCGTTGTAAGTCAGAGCCTAAGTATTCTTGAGGCGCCTATTAGCTAACCTTTTCTAGTGCATGCGTGGCCAGCATTCTCAGACTCACTCATCTGAACCTTCTCAGCGGTGACGTCGACGTGACTTGTAAGTACCTGATCCCACCCCTGCCCATCACATAGATTCTCACACTTCTCCCCCCTCAGACCAGACAGTCAACTCCCTGAATTGGTCCGTAGTAGAAGTCGACACCGGAATCGTCTGCGCCGCCATCTCTTCCCTCCGTCCTCTCGCGAAATGCTTCATCCCAAAACTCATCCCCCTCTCCTCCCGCTCCCCCAGCCCTACCGAGAAACCAATCGTCTCAACAACCACACAGACCACCAACAGCTTTACATCACAATTTCTGCCACCTCCTGCGAAGATCCTGTCATTCAATGCGATGATGTCCCCCGCTCCGAATGCTTCGACTACACCGGCAAGATCAGGCTCGATTGTGAGTTCAAAGAGCGAAATTTACGTCCAGAAGACTTTCGAGGTCCAGACGATGAAGGATCTTCCAGCCTTGCCAGACTTTTCTCAAGCTGTGAGGAGGGCGCAGTCTCGAGCTGAAGCTGAATATGTGGAGGGTGTGGTGGAGGTAAAGCCTCCTACCAGCCTTTCGTTGAAGGGAATAGAGAAAGAAACGGAGCTTATTGAGATACAAATACCGCAACGAATGTCCTCAATCGAGAAAGGCAAGGGCAAGGCAAAGGAGATAGTCCAGACGGAAAGTCACGCTGAGACAAAGATGCAGTGGACAGAGACAGCCTGGACGGAGACACCAAAATTGAAATGGCCGAAGAGAGCATTGACGAAAGGAAAGCATGAGAGGGATGCGAGTAGGAGTCGGCCGAGCGTGGTGGGTATGTTCACAGCTGACCTGCTTGACTTCACGAGTAGTGAAGATGAGGGGCTGGTGATGGATGAGGGGAGGGAGAGCACGGAGAGTGAGGCTGCGATAAGACAGGGGGTCCTTGGGAAGAGCAGCAGTTCGGAGTAGACATTCACGTTTCTTTTACTGACATTGAAACGTTATCCGGGCTGGGAGACGAATTGCGAATGGGAATGGGACATGGGATATGGATACCCAATGGGATTATGGGGCTATGATAAATATTGGATCTATGAAGGTTACCAGTTATGACATTAATGATGTAGACACGAAAGAAGTTATGTATATAGACGAAGATAATGATCGATGAATCACATTCCTTTACGCTTCAAAAAACGACCCGTTCTGAACGTCCCCATCCAGATCCATTCGCAGTCCAGTGGCTACAACGGATCCCACGAAGGGGTTCTCCCTTGTTCGAATAAGGACTAGACCATTGCTAGCTGCTCCTTGACACGTGTCAAAAAAACTTTAATCTCTACGACATGCAACAGAATCTCCTATCCTTAAGTTCTTTAAGCTTTAAATTGGCATCGGGAAATCCCCGGATCTCCCGAGATGAAGCTAAGTCTCGCCGCAACGATACCCCCCATAATTATAGTGTTCAAGGTCGAACAAATTCTTTAAGATCTTCATCGCAGATCACGTCTTAGATCCGTATCATGATCGTGAAGCATACAAGGATTTTGATCACGGTGAAATAGGGCACAGCCCCGGAAGATCATCTCCCAACGTTCAAGTACGCCTCAACTCTCGAGACTCTTCGGCAGAAAGTTTTAGTTCGTATAACTCAACTACTTTAGGTGAAGCTGTGATACTGACGTCCACATTAGGTTCTAGAATAATAAGATATGACGGGCGGAATATCGAGCGGAATTCGAATAAATGCGCCTCGGCACGCTGGCCGAAGAGGAGCTAGAATTAGGAGTTCGTCGATTTGAAAAATTTCCCGGGCCGTGTCAGTCCATGGGTCGAGTATTTGTGTGCTTTGGATGCCTTATGGATCTACTTGATGAGACGCATTCTGAGTCTAGTAGCAGCTCAGGAAACGCAGGGCAGCTCTAGTCTCTGTACGTGATTGGATCACGTGGTTTTATTAATAAAAAAAAAAAATAAAAAACTTTAAGCTTCTATCTCCCCATATGCGACGTTTCATTTCAAGACGAAATAAACCCTTCATCATGAGTGCGTTGTGCTGTATCCAAGGAGGATTTCAAGGTGGCAGGATCTTTACCGCATGCAAGCCTCTCATCTCTTTCTGGTTAGCTCAGGGGTGAGAACCTTAATATCACTCGCATGCACTTGCATCTCTAAACTCAGCAACTCACAGCCTTTGGTCGAAGCACTACTTCCTGCCTTCTCTTCTACAGGTTCAACAACATTGCAACACTCATCAACCTCTGGCCACTCTCTTTGCGTTCTGGATCATCTCGATATGATGTGTAGCGCTGGTCCCTTGGCGGATAACGCCTCAAGTTCCACAATCCCACACCGAATATCTAATTGATTTAGATTGCCATGACCAAGCTCAGCCTTACAAGCCTACAAGGCAGATCGACCTTTGCCCTGATCGTTGTGGGCCCCTTTTTTCTTCCCCGTCACAAGTGCTCAAAATGTGGCTGAAATAACGGGGGGACCTTGAAACCAAATGGCAAATGCCATGTATCAATCTAGATCTTGCCCAATCATAACAATATACCCTGAGCGCATTTTTGAGTCAACAGCCCTCAATCGTTGTCTCTGTGAGGGCGCATAAACCCACAATTCCTTCCTTTTTGAGAGCATGATCAAAACTACAATTGCCATGTGAGAGTTATCGCGAAGAACAAAGTTTGTCGAACTGTCCAAGATTCCGAGGCGACTGCCATCTAGTCTCATATATTAACCATTCCAGACGCGGTACATCGCACGAATTACCTAGCATTGAAGACTTGCAAAGAGCCGTTTTTCAGTACTGTCGCAGAAATTCCTGACTCGAAAAAGCACTCCCGTCAACACCCAAAGATTGAGTCTCAAAACACAGCCTCATTTTCCTCATTGGTCCAGAGAATGCAGGTACAACCTCAAAATTTCAGCTGTGGCAGCCTCCTTGTCCTGATTCGCTAGCGGAACCAGGCACAACTGCACGCCTTCGGCTTTTAGGAAGCCTTTCATCCCCGACAAAAATAAATTCAGCAGTGCATGGGGTTTGGCCGTTTGCGCCGAGATTTTGGGCGTATATACTAAGATGGCACTGCCAGTGTTGTGTCACGCACTCGCATTTGTTCCCTTTGGTGTTTACAGGCAGAAAATATTGCTACTATGCAGCATATACCATTCGTTTGATTGTGCGACTGAATCTGTTCTTGTCACAACATTCTTTCGTCTTGTAGTTGTTTCGTTCGTTATTCAGCATGATGTTTTCGAGAAAGAAGAGCGAGGATGAAGGGAGTGGGGAGGGGGAGAGGAAAGTCAAGCTTTCACGTTGGTGATCCATACGTTTCTCGAGCTGCAGCCTACTGACCGAATTTACAGGCCGAGGAAACCCTTCAACGCGGCCTATGCTGACTCGAATCTATGGGATGCTTGGATGTTTGGCCGTCACCTTATTTTTCATCGGTCTTCTGGTATTCCTCGAAAAAACCCTGCCGGACGGATCCAAATCTCAGTTTCATCCTACTTGGCGGAGAGATAACTCCCTGGAACCACGCATCAAGGCAGAGGTGGGCGAGAGAGGCTTGGTCTTCTGTACGTTTCCATATTTTTTAAGATTCGTAAAGCTAATTGTTCAATTAGTGCCTGCAACTGTGACTTCGGCAGCACCAATTTCAACCGCCGCCCCCGCAAGGGCTTTATTTACACTCGCCCCAGTATTCAACCCCTCTCTAATCTTCGCCCTTCCCTGTGTCACAACGCAGACAGACTGCTCCACTGTCAACGTCCCTGGGAAACTGCGTGCAAGATATAATGAGGTTCAATGTTCCACCTACACAGAGACAGTAGCATGCTCGCCCAGTCCCACGCCAACGCCTACACCCACCGCGGCGCATTTTTCTCTAATAACCTTCAATCCGATACTTTTCAATCCATCTCTATTTGCGAGCTCTTGTTCCAGTACGGAAGTTACTTGCTCGACCGTCAATGTTCCTGGAAAGCTCCGCCTCAGATACAATCAGGTTGAATGCACGACTCTTACTGAGACTTTTGCATGCCCTACAACACCGACCCCGACATCTGTACCGACTACCTCGAGCGTCTCGATTACATCTGCACCAATTATCACAAGCTCTCCCTCGTCGAGCACGTCAGTTAGCGTTGATCCTTGCGTTACGAGTTTTGAGGAATGTAGCGATTCGGTCTGCTTCACTTATTACTCGACAGCTGCTTCTTGCGAGGCGACTACTACATCAAGTCCGCCTATAATCACGAGCCCTCCATCATCGAGTACGTCGGTCAGCGTTGATCCGTGTATTACGAGCTTTGAAGAATGCAGCGATTCGGTCTGTTTTACTCAGTACTCGACACTATCTGGCTGTGGAGTCACTTCTACATCAAGCCCGCCAATAATTACTCCCACTTCAAGCGTGGATCCATGCCTTACCAGTGCTGTCTACTGTACGAACGTGGAAGCGCCTACACCAGATTGTTTCACCGAGTTCTACCGTCTGTCTCAGTGTGAAATCACATCTTCGTCAAGTTCACCAACAATTCCAAGTCCGCCAATCTCATCGACAGCTCCTCCTTCATCAAGTGTCGACCCCTGCGTAACGCCTATAGTCTCTTGCCCAGATATCATATTCAAGAGACAATCGCCAACGGATTGTGTTACTTCTTATTCGACCGCTTCAAGCTGTATTTCGTCGTCGAGCCCGCCAGTGATCACCTCCAGCGTTAATTCCTGCTTATCGAGCATAGTTGAATGTAGCTCGGAGTACTGCGTCACCGCGTTTGTTACCGCTGAGAGTTGTCTATCTTCGACAAACCCTCCATCAATCACGCCAACCTCGAGTGTCGATCCTTGCGTAACACCCATAGTTTCTTGTCCTGATTCTATCTTCAAGAGACAATCGCCCACGGATTGTGTAACTTCTTACTCAACCGCGGCCAGCTGTATCTCCACGTCTAGCCCGCCGACTGTTACTCCGACATCATCGGTGCCTATATTGGTAGTTTCTAATAGCTCTATCACATCATCCCCAACCCCTACAAGCAGTGTAAACACTTGCTTGACAAGTACGGTATCTTGCACCACATTTCCGGTCATTGGCAAAAGACAGCTGCAAACAGACTGCGCAACCTCGTTCTCAATTCTGTTTGGCTGTGGAAGTACCACTTCTTTCCCAACAATTACGCCCAGTAGCCTTCCTCCTTGCATGACCAGCACGGTTTCCTGCCCAGACATTATTGGCAAGAGGCAGTTCAATACAGACTGCGTTACCTCGTTCTTCACAACCCCAGGATGCGGGACTACCTCTGGTGCTCCTAAAACGACGACATCTAGTGCTTTGCCTTCTTGCATCACAAGTACAGTCTCTTGCCCAGATATCATCGGAAAGAGACAATCTGTTGCCCCAACAGATTGTGCAACATCGTTCTTTTCGATTCCTGGCTGTGGTGTCAACTCCACATCAAGCTCATCGACCACACCAACGATCAGCCTTCCCTCTTGCATGACGACAGCCGTAGCTTGCACAACCTTCCCAGTAATTGGGAAAAGACAATTAGAGACAGACTGCGCTACATCTTTTGTCACTATTCCTGGTTGTGGAACTACTATCACGTCGAACTCCTCTAGTTTAACTACCCCGACACCTACGTCCAGAATCCCAGTTTCTGTTAGCATCAACACCTGTTTGAATACAACGATTACATGCACGACGGCTCTTCCGGCTGCGAGGCTGGGAAGGGCAATAGCGGAGATTGGAGGCTTTCTCACTGCTTTCACTACTGTTGCTGCAAGCGGCGGACCAGAGCCAGTCATCGACTGCGTGACCAACATAGCCTCGATAGATGGTTGTGGAATCACAATTACATCGAATGGCTCGACTTCTATAACATCCCCACCGACAATTACGCCTAGTTCGAGTACGAGCGTGCCTTCTTTGACGCCCACGGTCTCAGTTTCTTCGAATTCGTCTTCCTCGGTGTCGAGCACATCCAGTATCAGCACTAGCCCAAGTTCTTCACCACCTATCCTTACTGTCACACCATCGACGAGCTCCCCTTCCCTCCCAGTTGCCACTCCGAGTACGTCCAGCACTTCCAGCTCCGTATCTTCTGGGACGCCCTCTTCGCCTCCGGTGGTCATCATTACGCCTTCGACGAGCGTACTCCCTTCATCAAGTATACCGAGTCTTAGCACCCCGTCCGCAAGTGTTTCTAGCTTGGTGCCATCTGGTACAACATCTTCATTGCCGCCAGGTCTTGTTGTCACGCCTTCCTCTGCATCAATATCGACACCTTCCTCATCGATCCCTACTACCCTTCTATCTGTGACATCGGCACCGACAGTCAGTGTGTCGCCGCCTCCAGTATCGTCATCTGTGTCCACTCCAAGCGCGTCGGCTGTAACGCCGTCCTTACCAGTTGCTGTTGTGTCTCCCTCGTCATCAGCGACACCTCTGTCCATTTCGCCTACTCCCAGCACATCTCTCCCCCTACTAGTATCTCCGACACCAACACCTTCCGTGTCTACATCACCTCTGCCGGTGACAAGAGCCTCGGGGACCCCATCGAGTCTTTCAATAGCCTCCTCAAGTGGACTAGTACTTCTTGTTCTAGTTCCCTCAAGCAGCGTTACACCTCCATCGGTGGTAACCCCTATTACGCCATTGCCAGCGATATCGCCAAGCTCAACTGCCTCCCCAGTAACCCCAATTGTGTCTCCGTCGATATCTCCACCCTCGGTATCCCTTTCACCAAGCATCTCGCCTTCGCCTGTGTCTACGCCTACTTCCGTCTCTCTCGCCTCAACGCCGATGACACCGCTACCAAGCAGCATCCTCTCAGATTCTTCAGCTACTCTGCCAACTGCCCATCTGATATCAACACCATCGCCAACGGTCAGCCTTCCATCCACCGACTCACTAACAAATTTGTTGCAATCTGATCAAGCATCAACTACTGGCACACTGCCCCCAGGCAGTCGCGTGACCCTTGGACCCTCAGGCACAGCTGGAGGTGGTGGAGGCGGCGGCGGTGGCGGAGGACCCTCCTCAAACAGCTCTGACATTCCCACGAACACCGGCCTAGACATCTACCCCATATCCCAAGTTGTAGTCGGGAACTATGTCCCCATCATACTCGGACGAGCATTCATCCAATTCCTCACTCCCTTCTACCAAACAATGCTCCTCCACGAACCAATCCGTCAACTCACAAATCCCGGCGGAGCTCCATTCTCCGCCCTCGCCGGCTCTCCCGCCATCGCTTTTCCCATCAACGCAGCACTCCTGGTCGCCAACATAGGTAGTGGATTCACAGCCGGAGCAACCTTCCTCGACACCTCATACTGCACCACTGTTCCCTGCCCGCCAAAATTATCCTCCAACCCATGGGTCATAAACGTGATCATCACCACCTTAATCATCCAAGCAGTGGCAATCCTCTTCATGATGTCCCAATGGTGGAAGAAACCAAACTCCCTATCTGCAGATCCAACGTCTATTGCCGGCGTAGCAGTAGTAATGGGCCACCCCACAATCGAATCGGAATTCTCCAACGTCCCTGCCGATTTGACAACCGCGGAGCTCTCTCGTCGCTTGAAGGGACGAAAATACAAGCTCGGGAATTTCCAAACCGGATCTGGGATTGTGAAATTTGGAATTATGCCTGTACCTCCCTCCGAAATAGCTGCGAAGAAAGCTGAGAAGGGACCTGGATTCTTTTCTAAACTAGGAGGATTGAAGGAGAAGATTCCGTTTATAAATGATTGGAGGAATAATAGGTTTTACTTCGATGCTGTGTTTACAATGTTGTTGCTTGCACTTCTGGGTTTGACGTGTGCTGCGTTGAGTAAGGTGGATCAGACGAAAGTTGTGTTTTTGGCGACTGCTGCCGCGAGTGGGACGGGGATGCGGATTTTCTTTGCGGTGTTGGGGACGATTGTTGCGGGGTATTGGGGACGGTTGTTCCGAGGTACGTTCTGCCCCTCCATGGCTTCCTTTTCAAGATGCTAACTTCTGGCGACAGACATGCAAACTTTCACGCCATACATCGACCTCGGTCGTGGAGATGCGGAACCAGACCCAACGATCTTGCTCAAAAGACACACGTTCCCCATTACGGCCTTCCTGCCACTACTCTGGAACGGACACTTCACAGCTGCCTCTGTAGCATTCACCGGCCTAGCAGCCGAATTCCTAATCATCGCCCTTGCCGGACTCCCCTACCGGCCCGGTCAACAACGCGGCGAGTTCCTCTTCTGGTCTGTCCTTTCTCTCGCCATCCTGACGTTGATGGTTATCCAACTCCTGATCGTGAACGTCTGGAGGAGGAAGTTACCAATGTTGACAAGACCACCGGATACCATTGCGAGCGTGATGACTTATGTGGCAGGGACGGGGATGAGTAGGGATTTCGAGAGTTTGTCGATGGTGAAGACGAAGGAGCGAAATAGGGCGATTAAGGAGTTGCGGAAGAGTTATGCTTATGGGTGGAGGAGGGAGGAGGATGGGGCGACGAGGTGGGTTGTTGATGAGGTGGGAAGGAAGGAGGGCGAATCTTTCCGTCAGAATAGGAGGGTGGATAGTTTTTGAGCGTAGATGAGGAGGGCATCATGATAATGAATGTGCATAATAGAAATGAATCTTAGCGATGTTTTCAGTCTCCTAGCCTCAGCCCACTTTCTCTGGGCAAGGACGATTGGTGACCACCATTCTATTGATTTGGCGCACGCAGCATCTCAGCCTAGCCCTCTCTTTTGATTGTCTTAGCAAGTCTGGGAGATTGAAAGCGCTGCTACCTTAACGTGCAGCTCTTGATCGCACTGTTTGACAGGTGTGTTACAGGGGACATGACGAGTCGGTGAACTAGCAACCAAAAACACAATTTGGCGAAAAGCAATTCAGTTTCACTCAGAACCTGGGGCGAGTAGCTCCAAATATCTTCAGAAGAGTTTCAAATTATCAGATTTTAAATTTTTAACAGCGTGTTGCGGGGGTCACAAGGGAGCTTCACGATAGAGGGCAATGCGCAGTACTTGTCGCTCCTTCTATGAGCACACCTCTGGGTCTAGGGGCTCCTCGCTCAATGCATTCCTATGTCTGCTCATCACATTATCACTCACAAAACTCAATCTTTGACCAGTATTCATATTGATACAGGGCTTGAGGACCCGCAGGTCTTTGTCGACGGCTCCCTTCCAATGCTAACAGAAGCCAGGGCTCGAGAGATTTCATTTGCATCCTTGACAGATTGATCGAGATGGAAGCATATGGTGTCGTGCCAACGATTGACTTGGCTGCTCGTTTCGTAGAACAAGGTGGGTCGTGACTTGTGCAGGTCTTTGCCCTTTTGCTATTGACTAATACCTTCGCCACGTTCAAATGAGGAACCCCTGCTTCTATTGTCGCTCTCATCTTCCCAATGACAGTCCGGCCCATGACCACACAAATATGGTGCCTTCCCCACAGATCGCAGCAGGAGGGCTTTGTCTTAAGGGCATGCGTGAGACCACTGCCGTATAGTATGAGGCGGCTGAGTGTAATCGATTTCTTTAAAACACGAGGGTGGGATGTATTGGAGGCGATGGAAACTGTCACGTCCCGCGGCAGCCAAAGGCTGTGACACCAGTCTTGTAGTAATCGTGACATTGTATCTGCTACGATAGCAAGCAGTTTGCAGCAATTCTGGGGAAATGTTGCGTGTTTGTGTTTCCCGATTATGATCTCAAAATGATTACCATATTTCCCAGCAATTAGTCTATTCGCGCCATTTCTTAGCATACCCGACAGATCTTTCGTGAGATTGGGAGCAATTCTTCGTGCAAATTCTGTAGCCAGGCCTCGCAACACTACACCTTTTTAGGGTTTCTGCTTCCATTCGAAGGACGCTGCCTGGAAATTGATCTTTTTTTGAGGGTGGTGTCCTTATGGTGTGAGATGGAGTTGCAGTGTCTTGAATGGTAGCTTTTGTGCGCTTACCTCCTTGATACTCTTCCGATCATCCTTTGAACTACCGCGACTAGGCTGATTTCCAACACGCAATGGGTAGCTAACATTATTGCCACTCCGTGAACCTCCACTGATATCTCTTGGTATTGAGTCGTCATGGGACAAGGAGTAGCCTTGATAAAGGTTTGTGCCTGGCATATGCGGGTGATCTTGGTAGTATGGGACAAAAGCCGGCTGTCTGTCTAGGTATATTCATCCATTCGTCCGTTGCCAAAACCTTGACGCTCGCTGTCGTTCTCGTCGTTATCATACCGCTTGCGAAGCCGAAGAGGAGGGCTGCCGTGCATATTGGTATGTTGAGGTAATGGTGTGCGTCTTGGTGATTTGGTATGTATGATCAAGTGTTCGTGGTAGCTCATCAGGACAACCTCGCCCCAACGGCAATCCATCAAACCCAAAATCTACAAGAGAAATTATTTGCGAGGCTTCCTTACTCTTATTTTGCATGCAGTTCGATCGCTGCACGCTGATTGTGGCATTTTTGATTGGCTGCAGTACATCAACTTCGACTTCAACTCCCTCGAAGACATCGCAACCATGGAACCTCAACATATTAAGTCGGCTAATCGGAATTCCGTCTGCGAAAATACTCTTCGAGTGCTATAGATTCGTTCAGAGAAATTTGAGAGTCATTTCTTCTCGAGTTTGTTGAGTTTCGACGCGTCGTCGTGTTCTCGCTGCGAAGGGCAGAGACAATGATCGCTTACCGAACGGCTGGGGACCTCGACATTGAGAGCCGCTTTCATTGTTTTACCAAAATCATAGGCGGAAGACGTCAATTGAGTAGTATTGATCTGTTTCAAACAATTTGGGAATTCTCACCTCCGCTTTCGTATATTTTTGCTCGCCCGAAAGCAGCATGCAAGCTGGCACAACCACACCAAGATCTGGTTGAGCTGCAATGGAGGCTGGTACATGCTAGCGCTTGAAGGATTGTAGCATCCCGCGATATTGGAAATTCGCCTCAAGGCAAGATATCGTGTGCAATTTGCAAGAGATGCGATTGTCACTCCCAAACGGGAGAAGAAAGATGAATTCTCGGCTCGGATGAATACCTCAGACATAGGTAGTACTCATGTCTCTCTTCCCACACCTCCAATGCCAAGTATAAAAGCAGTCCTAAGTACAACGAGCGATCCCAGGATACCATTATTCCCCCAGTCCCCACTACTCCAGCTTCCAATCTCCCAGAAGGCGTCCGGACTCGCCTCGTACACACCGTACAGAAGTCCCACATCGATTAGAGCAATGGAGAACATGAGAATTTTCCAAAGCCTGACGTTCAGTCCGTTCGGAGCGTCTTTGAACTGGTGAAGCAGGAGAATCTGCAAAGCGAAGATACAGATGGAATATGAACCGATAGATTTGATGAGATGCTCAGCTAAAGGGCTGGTTCCTGTTGCTTGCGCGGTTTTGGACGTGAGAACGCTGGGGATGCCATTCTTAATGAAGTATTGCCGATCGAAGAATGTGAGGTAGATGCCCGAGAGGCAGATGAGGGGGTCGATGTAAAGAAAGATGACCTTGTAGAAGAGGGGAATGTGCGCAATCATTTTGAGTTTAGCTGAGAGAAAGCCTGGAACTTTGAGATCGAGATTGAGTTCTGGACGATTAGAAAAGTTTGATGATTGGAGCTCTGGGGATGAAAGAGCTGACTCTCTTAAAGTTACTAGCGGCACACGTGATTAATCTTCGACACTTCAGCCTCGCGAGCAAAACCTTGTCCTCCCAGCCTCGTCAACCCTCCACACCCAATGCGACAGCGACGACCTCGATACTAATTTATTCCTACAACAGCTATGAATCTCTCGCTCGTCGATCCCTTCGTCCTTGCACAAGACTACCCAGAGTCAACGACAGGCAGTCTCCGCAGCGGCCACACGACCTGCGTCCGATTCAATCGCAAAGGCGACTTCCTCGCCGCTGGCCGAGTCGATGGCACGGTTGTGATTTTCGACGTTGAGACCAATGGAGTCGCGCGCAAGCTGAAAGGTCATACGAGACAAGTACAGTCTATGAGTTGGTCGAGGGATGGCAGATATCTGCTTACAAGCAGTCAAGATTGGAAATGCAATATTTGGGATCTTCAGGATGGGAGTATTTTACGGAGTGTGAGATTTGAGGCGCCAATCTATATAGGGGAGCTACATCCTTGGAATCAGTATGCTCTCTCTCACTTGATTTGGGGCGAGCTGACGTGGAATAGCTTCAAATTTGTGGTAGCTCTTTACGATGACCAACCTCTCCTTGTTGACGCTACCGATCGCGAAGCTATCAAGATGACCCTTCCCTCCGCGCCGAAAAGAACGAGATACGATGAAGACGAGCCTATAAGTGACAAACAGGCAGCACAAGATGCTAAGCAGAATACCACCGTGGTTGTGTTTACTGCTTCAGGGGAGCATGTACTGTCCGGGACGAACAAGGGCTGGCTAAACATCATTGAAGTCGCTACGAGGACAACGCTATATTCTACGAAGATTTGTACGGGCGTTGTCATCTACCTACGACTTACGAGCTCTGGACGAGATGTGGTGCTCAATGCATCAGACAGAGTCATTCGAACGATACAGCTACCCAATCTCACGGCAGCAGACTTAGATCCCGACACAATTGACATGGAAGTCGAGCACAAATTCCAAGACGTGGTCAATCGATTGAGTTGGAATCATGTCTGCTTTAGTTCGACGGGCGAATACGTCACAGCGAGCACGTACAACAATCACGACATCTATATTTGGGAGCGAAATCATGGTTCTCTTGTCAAGATTCTGGAAGGTCCGAAGGAGGAACATGGTGTTGTGGAATGGCATCCACACCGTCCGCTGATCGCGGCTTGTGGGTTGGAGACAGGGAGGATACACATCTGGTCTATTATCCCTCAACAACGATGGTCTGCCCTCGCCCCCGATTTCGTGGAAGTCGAGGAGAACGTGGAATACATTGAACACGAAGACGAATTCGATATCCATCCCCAAGAAGAAATACACAAGCGAAGATTGGATCTCGAGGACGAAGATATTGATGTCTTGACGGTGGAACCAGTCAAGGGCAGTATTGTGGAAGAAGAGAACCCGTTCAGAATGCCGGTTCAGCTGGATCTAATGGATAGTGAAGGTGAGGAGGAGTTTATTGCTATTGGAAGAGGTGAAATGAGGAGGAAAAGTCCGACAGATGGACGAGATTACACACTCGAGGGTGATGCGGCAGTAGGTAGTGGCGATGATGCAAGGAGATCGAAGACAAAGAAACGTCGTTGATCTCTGAGCAATGACGGGGCACTTCTTTCTCAAAGACCATTTCCAAAGTCTCATCTACCATGGGAATCCGAGAAGCGTAACTCGGCGGCCGACAAATTTCAGCGCATTCTTCTGGCGTTATGGATAGGATCTGGGATACCATATTGCATAGCGAAACGGAAGGACGGGGGCAAGGCGCATGGATTTCCATTGCAAAAGCGATACTGAAGCATCTCATGGGAAATCATAGATTTGGAATCAAACCTCCTTAAACACCGCGGATTTACTCATGTCGTACATGGCCGAGTGACCATCCAATCATCCATCATGCACCCAACCAAGTTCGCGATCTTCTCACCTGCATTACGCTTATTCAACATGTCACCACCCCGCAATCCTCCAGTCTAGGTATTTGCTAATTTCAGTCCGATGGACAGTAATGAAATGTGTCCTAACCAGAAGCAGGAGATAAATACGGACGAGATGCCTCCTAGTGCTCCTCGTTTGTCGTTACTTACTTCGCATATCAAGCCTCCAAGAGTAGGCTTACCTCGATCACGTGCAAGCTCTCGAGGAAGAATGGCTCCAGTTGAATCTAAGGAGGCGAAAGAGTATGACTATATTGTCATTGGTGGTGGTAGTGGAGGAAGTGCAACGGCGAGAAGAGCGGGAGGATGGTATGGGAAGAATGTTCTTTTGGTGGAAAATGGCAGGAGTGGCGGGTGTTGTGTTAATGTTGGGTGAGTTGATCTCATTGAAAGAGCAAGTGCTTGGTATGAGAAGGCGATCAATTTTCATTTTAACTTGAGAAGTCTGAAGTCAAATACTTGAAAACATCGAAGGATATCGGCTCCTTGGTCGGACGAAATCAAGTGTATCCGATGACGAATAGACACCTTCACCTCCTCTTGGCTCTTCTCGAGCTCCTCCAATTCCATCTAAAGTCCCCTAATCATGTCCCTTGAAAACCCCTACTGATGCCTTTCCAGATGCGTCCCCAAAAAGATGACCTGGAACTTCGCCAGCGTCGCCGAATCCCTCCGCGACTCCATACATTATGGTTTCCAAACCCCATCCAACATACCCTTCTCCTTCCCCGCCTTCAAAGCCAAACGAGACGCCAACATCGAAGGCCTAAACCGCGCTTACGAACGTAACTGGTCCCGAGAAGGCATCTCTCTCCTCCACGGGACCGCCTCTTTCGTCTCTCCTAAAGAACTCAACATCGATCTTCAGGACGGTTCTGGAAAAGTCAGAGTCAAAAGTGATCATATCTGTCTTGCGACGGGTGGATATCCTATTGTGCCGAAAGAGATCCCGGGGGCGGAGTTTGGGATTACGAGTGAGGGGTTCTTTGAGATTGAAGAGCTGCCGAGTAAGATTGCGATTGTGGGTGCTGGGTACATTGCTGTTGAGATGGCTGGGATGTTGAATGCGATGGGGGTTGAGGTTCATATGTTTATTCGTGGGGAGACTTTCTTGAGGACATTTGACCCGATGATTCAGGATACTATGACGAGGAGGTATGAGAGTGTGGGGATTGAGATTCATAGGGGGTATAAGGGGTTTGAGAAGGTGGAGAGGGTTAGTGGGGGGAAGGGAGATGGGAAAGTTTTGAAGTTACATCTTGGGGGTGAGGAAGTGATGGAGGTTAATGAGTTGTTGTGGGCAGTGGGGAGGAAGCCCGAGACCGAGAGTTTGGGGTTGGAGAATGTAGGGGTCAAGGTTGTGGAGAAGGGGTATATTGAGGTTGATCAGTTTCAAAATACTAATGTTAACGGCATTTATGCTTTAGGAGATGTGACCGGGCAGTTGGAACTTACACCAGGTATGAATGTCCCGTTCAGCTCTGGACTTTGGTTAACCTGGGTGCAGTGGCGATTGCAGCTGGAAGACATCTCTCAAACCGACTTTTCGGACCACCTCACCTCAAGAATTCATACCTTCCGTACGAAAATATCCCAACTGTAGTCTTCGCCCATCCAGAAGTCGGCACCATTGGCCTCACCGAGCCACAAGCCATTGAAAAGTATGGGAAAGACAACGTCAAGACCTACCACTCTAAGTTTTCTGCCATGTTCTATGAAATGTTCCCACCAGAAGAGAAGAAGAAGAATCCCACTGAGTTCAAGATCGTGTGTGAAGGACCAGAAGAGAAGATTGTTGGTTTGCACTTGCTAGGACTAGGTGTTGGCGAGATGATGCAGGGGTTTGGGGTTGCGGTGAAGATGGGAGCGAGGAAGAGGGATTTTGATGCTTGTGTTGCTATTCATCCGACTAGTGCTGAGGAGATAGTGACGATGAAGTGAAGTATACATTGAACTGCTGCTCTCAAGGAAATATGTAGGAAACACTCTCTATTCCACGATAAAATGTAATCAAGCAGAGCAACAATGAGCTATCGTGTAATTATATCTCCGAGTTTAAGACATTGTCCTTACTCGCTAAAAACACCAGGATCAAGAAATCCTCCGAGAGGCAACACGCGAGAGACGAAAGGGGTAGACAGTCATGTGCTTCAAAACACAACGCTTGCTCCTAGCGAATATTTTGGTTGAACATTAGTTTTCGCTTCTTGAAACGATCTTTCCTCCAAAGCTGAGCTGCTTCTTGCAGAACAAAAGTGAATTACGGGAATACTCGCAGACTGCTCACGTGTTACACGTGACTGGTGCGAATTTGCTTTTCATGCTGATAAAGGGGTCTTTTGACGAGCGAAAATATCGCTTCGACCATACGTTGATATTGAATCATTTGCATCGCCCCCTATTCAGTCGCTGCCTATCGGAAAAGATTTTCTCTTGTTGGTGCTACCTTGAAACAAGGAGAACAAGCCACCGCCAGTCGAAGGGGAATGACTCTTCGGCGAAAGTCACGCTAATGAATAAGCCGCTAACCACATTTGGCCTTAGCTGCGATTGAGGCTCTTGAGACCTCAAAGGACGGCGAGATTTGCAGAGAACGCGACCATCCTCCATCCAACTCCATCACCACCAACCCTCAGGAATCGCGTGTAAGATATCGCGCATTCCTTCCAGAAGGTCTTTCTCGAGAGAAAGAAGGTCAACACATTCATTTCGCCATCGTCGTTGCCCTCGCTGGAGCCCCTTCGAGGACCTCTGAAGGCTTCCGCTGGCCACAGGCCTTGGCTGCCTCCAGCCCCATCGCATCGACGACTCTCTTTCCCATCGCGCGCATAGATTTCCTCTGTCTGTATCACCAATCTGCGACTCTATTCTTTTTCTGCGACCTCATCGAGTTACGTCTGCGCTGTCGCGATCGCGCCCCTAATCCCTTCCTTGCCACCCATTATTCGCCGGTCAACAATCGAAAACCATCAACATGGCAAACCTCAACTTCGCGCATTCCGATGCGCCGTTGCGCACGATTCAGGAAATACAATTTGGCTTGTTATCGCCGGAGGAGATCAAGAATATGAGCGTGGCCCATATTCTGTACCCTGAGACCATGGACGAGAGTCGCCTGAAGCCGCGAGAGAGCGGTCTCAACGATCCCCGACTTGGTTCTATCGATCGACAGTTCAAGTGTGCTACTTGCGAACAGAACATGTCGGAGTGTCCTGGTCACTTTGGTCATATTGAGCTCGCAAAGCCTGTTTTTCACCCTGGGTTTATCAAGAAAACCAAGAAGCTGTTGGAGATGGTCTGCCACAACTGTGGTAGAGTATTGCTAGACAGAGTCAGTTCACCTGATCAGGGTGGCAGATCTACTTGTTCTTGTGCTGACATGAGTATCTCAGAGTAATCCGGCATTCAAAGCAGCTGTTTCCATTCGAGACCCGAAACGTAGGTTCGATACGATTTGGCGACTTTGCAAGCCCAAGATGATCTGCGATAGCGACGTTTCTGCGGACGATCAAGAATTTGGTGGCGATCCAAAGGAAGCTGTGAAACGTTCTCATGGTGGTTGTGGCAATACCCAGCCCGAGGTGCGCCAGCAGGCTCTGCAGCTTTGGGGTACATGGAAGATGCCTAAGGACGAGGAGAATGAAGGAAATACTTCTGAGAAGAGACAAATCACACCAGAGATGGCTCTGAATGTCTTCCGAAGCATGTCTACTGCGGAGATTCGCGACCTCGGCTTGAGCAATGATTATGCCCGTCCAGACTGGCTGATCATCACAGTCCTTCCAGTTCCTCCTCCGCCGGTTCGACCAAGTATTTCTATGGATGGTACAAGCACAGGCATGCGTGGAGAAGATGATCTGACGTACAAGCTCGGTGATATCATTCGTGCGAACGGCAATGTCAAGCAGGCACAGCAGGAAGGTTCACCCGCGCATATCCTGCAAGATTTTGAGCAGCTGCTGCAGTATCACGTTGCTACCTACATGGACAACGATATTGCTGGCGTGCCACAGGCTCTGCAGAAGTCAGGCAGACCCGTCAAGTCCATCCGAGCCCGTCTAAAGGGTAAGGAGGGTCGTCTTCGTGGTAACTTGATGGGTAAGCGTGTGGATTTTTCGGCTCGTACTGTCATCACTGGTGACCCGAATCTTTCTTTGGACGAAGTCGGTGTGCCGCGAAGTATTGCCCGGACCCTCACATATCCTGAAACCGTTACACCTTATAATATCGGCAAGCTGCATCAACTTGTTCAGAACGGACCCAACGAGCACCCCGGTGCGAAGTACGTCATCCGTTCCGATGGAACTCGAATCGATCTGCGACATCACAAGCGTGCAGGTGCTATCTCTCTGGAATACGGGTGGAAGGTGGAGCGACACATCGTTGATGGAGATTTCATTATCTTCAATCGTCAGCCTTCATTGCACAAGGAGTCTATGATGGGTCACAGAGTCAAGGTTATGCCATACTCGACTTTCCGTCTCAACTTGTCCGTCACTTCGCCTTACAACGCTGATTTCGATGGCGACGAAATGAACTTGCACGTTCCTCAGACTGAAGAGACTCGAGCCGAGGTCATGAATCTTTGCATGGTGCCTCTCAACATCGTTTCGCCTCAGCGTAACGGACCTCTTATGGGTATTGTTCAGGATACTTTAGCCGGTGTTTACAAGCTTTGCCGAAGAGATGTGTTCATCACTAAGGAGCATCTCATGAACATCTTGCTTTGGGTTCCAGATTGGGATGGTGTCATTCCTCAACCAGCCATTCTCAAGCCTCGCCCAAGATGGACTGGAAAACAGGTTATCAGCATGATCATCCCAAAGATTGTTAACCTTCATATGTCGAACGATTCGCGCGAGGACGCCCCATTGAATGATGATGGTCTTCTGATCCACGAAGGAGAGCTGATGTTTGGACTTCTCGCGAAGAAGAACGTCGGTGCTACCGGTGGTGGTATTATTCACATCATTTTCAATGAGCAAGGATGGGAAGCAGCTATGGCGTTCTTCAACGGATGTCAACGTGTCGTCAATTACTGGCTCCTCCACAATGGTTTCAGTATCGGTATCGGTGATACGATTCCCGATAAGTCTACTATTGCAAAGATTGAGGACGCCATTCAAATCCAGAAGGATGAAGTTGCAAAACTCACTGCGATGGCCACCGCTAACCAGCTGGAATCACTTCCTGGTATGAACGTGCGTGAGACTTTCGAGTCTCAGGTGTCCAAGGCTTTGAACACTGCTCGTGATCAAGCTGGTACAAGAACACAGAAGAGCTTGAAGGATCTTAACAACGCTGTTACCATGGCTAGTTCAGGTTCCAAGGGTTCTACCATCAACATTTCTCAGATGACAGCTTTGGTCGGTCAACAATCCGTTGAAGGAAAGCGTATTCCTTTCGGCTTCGCGTACCGCACACTTCCTCACTTTACTAAGGACGATTACTCTCCAGAATCCCGTGGCTTTGTTGAGAATTCTTATCTTCGAGGCCTGACACCCACGGAATTCTTCTTCCACGCAATGGCTGGTCGTGAAGGTCTTATCGACACTGCAGTCAAGACTGCTGAAACTGGTTACATCCAACGTCGTCTTGTCAAGGCCCTTGAAGATGTCATGGCAAAGTATGACGGCACGGTCAGAAACTCTCTCGGCGATATCGTTCAGTTCGTCTATGGTGAAGATGGTCTTGATGGTGTTTACATTGAGAAGCAGAAGGTTGATCACATCAATCTGGACGATAACAAATTCGCTGAACGTTATCGTCTCGACGTCATGGACGATGCGAACCGAATCTCTCCCGAACTCCTAGAATGTGCACAGGATCTTGCCGGAGACCTTGGGGTGCAAGAACTTCTGGATGTCGAGTGGGAGCAATTGAACAAGGATCGTGAGATGCTCCGATGGGTCAACTTTAAGAAGAAGGATGATGAGATGATGCAACTTCCCATGAATGTTGTGCGAATCATCGATAGTGCGAAGAGACTCTTCAAGGTTGACGACTCGCAGCGCAGCGATCTCCACCCAGCTGAAGTCATTCCTCAGGTCCAGCAACTACTGGACCGCATGGTCATTGTGCGAGGCGAGGATGAATTATCAATCGAGGCCCAGGAGAACGCTACACTGTTGATCAAAGCCCAGTTGCGATCTCGACTTGCCTTCAAGCGTGTTGCATTGCATATGCGATTGAACAAGCTTGCCTTTGCCCACGTCATTGGAGAGTTGGAAAGTCGCTTTACGAGATCTCTCGTCAATCCTGGTGAGATGGTTGGCGTTTTGGCCGCTCAGTCCATTGGAGAACCAGCTACCCAGATGACACTGAACACCTTCCATTTCGCAGGTGTGTCGTCCAAGAACGTTACTCTAGGTGTGCCTCGTCTCAAGGAAATTCTCAACGTCGCGACCAACATCAAGACACCTTCCATGGTCGTGTACCAAGAAGGAGAGAGTGCTGGTCAAGAGACCGCGAAGTTGTTGCGAAGTGCTGTCGAGCATACAAACTTGAAGTCTGTCACTGCCGCCACCGAGATCTATCACGACCCAGAGATTACAAACACAACCATCGAGGCTGATGTCGACATGGTCGAGTCTTATTTTATCATTCCCGAAGACCATCACGATGCGCCTGAGAGTCAGTCCAGATGGCTTCTGCGTCTAATCCTCGACCGCCAAAAGATGTTGGATAAGGGTCTCAAGGTTGAGGATGTTGCTATGAAGATTAAGGAGAACTATGCAAAGGACTTAGCTGTTATCTTCAGTGATAACAACGCCGAAGAGCAAGTCATTCGTATCCGTATGATCAAGCAAAGCGACTCGAAATACGATGATGACTCGGACGTTGAAGAGGATATCATGCTGAAGCGTCTCGAGGCACATCTTCTGGATACTTTGACTCTTCGTGGTGTTCCAGGCGTCGACCGAGCTTTCTTGAACAAGGAGACCAAGCTCATCACCACACCCGACGGTGGCCTGCTTGCTAAGAAGGATGATCCTCGTTGCGAAGAATGGTATCTTGATACCAGTGGAACATCATTGGCTGCTGTCTTGACTGTACCAGGTGTCGACACTACCCGCACTTACTCGAATCACTTCGTCCAGATTTTTGAGGTCTTTGGTATTGAGGCCACACGTGCTGCGCTCATGCGTGAGTTGACTCAGGTGTTGGCCTTCGACGGTTCTTATGTCAATCATCGCCATTTGGCTCTCTTGGTCGATGTTATGACTGCTCGTGGCCATCTTATGGCTATTACTCGTCACGGTATCAATCGTGCTGATACCGGTGCTTTGATGAGATGTTCTTTCGAAGAAACTGTTGAAATTCTGCTTGAGGCTGCTGCCGTCGGTGAATTGGATGACTGCCGTGGTATTTCTGAGAACGTCATGCTGGGTCAGCTTGCACCTATGGGAACTGGCGAGCTTGAGGTTCTTCTGGATCCCAAGATGCTCGAGACTGTCATGTCTGACAACGGAAGAATGGGCCTTATGCCTGGTCTTACGATGAAGGGTGCAGATGGCGGTGCTGCCACGCCTTACGATTCATCATCTCCCTTCTCCGAGAGTGGATATGTTGGCACACCTAACTATGAGTCGCAATTCTCACCCATCCAGGCTGGCGGCTCCCAGACTCCTAGTGGCTTTGAAACATCATACACTCCAAATGCATACGGTCAAGGAGGACAGAGCCCGTACTCTATTCGCAGCCCAGGTGCAGGAGGTGGGTACTCGCCAACATCTCCATTCAGCACAAGCCCAGTTTCCCCTGGCTTTTCGCCTACCAGCCCTGGGTACAGTCCGACATCACCTCTCATGGGTGGTGCAAGCCCTGGCTACGGCGCTTCTTCCCCTCGATTCTCACCAGTCTCGCCGGCGTTCACTCCAACTTCGCCTGCCTACAGCCCAACGTCTCCATCGTTTGTTTCCCCGACGAGTCCATCATACTCACCAACTTCTCCCAATTACTCGCCGACATCACCCAACCTCCACGTCTCTCCCAGCTCGCCAAACTACAGTCCTACATCACCGAGCTACTCCCCCACATCCCCTAACTATAGTCCATCTTCGCCTAATTTCTCGCCGAACAAGACCTCTCCTGGGCAAGGCTTGTCGCCAACAAGTCCAGTCTACAGCCCAAGTTCCCCGAACTGGAGCCCAACCAGTCCTGCTCATGCACCAGCAACTTCTCCCAAATACTCGCCCACCAGTCCTTCCTACTCACCCACAAGGTCAGTCTCATCGCTTCCCATCTCTTGGTCATTGCTAACAACCTCCCAGCCCTCAATTTTCACCAACATCCCCACGCTCTTAAGCACCATTTCACTGTACAACAAAAATTCAGCGTCTCACCAAAAGAAAAACGAAGATTTGCATTTCGGCGTTTGGGAACTTTTCTACGTCGATGCACGTCGTATACAAGATTTCGATTTTCCAGTTCATTTTTTTTCTACAGCAGCAGCAACATACTCGAATCATTCACTTGAGATTGAGTGTCTTCTGATCGATCATGGCGTTTGGGATTTGCATTTTCAAAGGTCAGGAAGGAAACTCTTTGTGTGGAATTTTAAATAAAGAATGATTTGGATGGAGGGAGGGAGGGAGGGAAATTCTCGAGCGAAATGAGGAAGGGAAGAGTGGGGATGGATGGGGTAGTATTGCGTGCGTGCATGCTTGTGATTTTAGATTCGCGTTGTGCCTTTTCTAGGAATCGAGGAGGAGTGGGGAAGCTCAGATTGACATTGTACGAGAGTAGGGGAAGATTGGGGATGCAAGAGAATGGAGGGGTGAGGGAAGGGAGCGCACGACGAGGACGCTTTTATGATGACTGATCACTGACCGATAACTGGATAAAGATCCATAGATGCAGAAATCTGAATGCATTTATGAACATGCCTTTCCTGTTGCTTGCAACATGTAATCCATAAAAACCCTAAATTTAACATGCAATTTGGAAGTTGCCAAGTGGCAGCACGTGAATGTCTCGACTCTGCTGGGACATTGATATTGAAAGGTTATTGAAGATCCTATTACGCTGCTGTTAACCGCATGCCTCGATGTCTTAAATCCTGGATGGGGAAGGATCCGACTTCATCCAAGCACAGAGGAAAGCCGTACCTTCGAGTTTCCTTTTGGTACAGAGAAGGACGGGTTTCATTGCTACAAATACTCGAAAACTACTCATACAGAAAACTCTATCAGGAAGTTCTTCCTCTGGTCCATAATTTGTCACCCCTTCGTCTTTTTAGCTCAAACACATGCGGTCCTTGATAACGATGCTTAGAAGCCCCAAATAGGAGTTGAAAACCATGCCGTGTTCACACACTCTGTAATCCATCTCAATAACAATGCACTTCAATCAACGCTGTGTCTTCACAGATATTGCGATACCTCTCGTTCTACATATTTGACCCTTCTCCGGAGACACCTTTCCCTTCTTCGTAGGAGATGGGTTCCGATCACCAGAGACGATTCTTCGCTTCGTAGGACTACCAGGTGCTCTGCCTCTAGATTCAACATCTGGCTCATTCTCACTAATCGAATCCGAGTTGTTGTTATGTTCGTCGGAGCTGACCTCTTGAATGCAGCACATGCTGAGTTCCTTCTTAGCAGAAACCCCCGTGCCCAGGGTTCCAGCTCCATCAACATGTTCGACATGGACAGTTACTCCCTTCTCCATGTTGTCCCACGTCTTAACTAACATTACATCGCCTTTCATTTCTATGTCTGAATATTCCTCCATGTATTTTGGTGCACTGGACACATAGGACCATGCTTCGCCATTCAATCTCTCCAGTTTCTGAATGCCCCGCATAGGAAGGGACTTCTCAAACGCTTGATTCTGGTACTCCTTGGCCAATTGGGCCATGGCTTCCTTGCTTGAGAAACCCTGCTGGATCATCGCCTGGTATCTTCGAAGTCGTTGAACGGCAGCCGCACGTCTTTGTTGGCTCAGCTTTGCCCTGTTCTCCCTCTCAGTCTCGTCTTCCACCTCGCGCTGGATGGCATTGCCGGCTCTTCTCAATGTCGTTGGAAGGGTATCGGCCCATTTTGGAAGATGGTGCTTGTAAAATGACAGAACATCACCGTCGGTCACTGTGCCTGATCGCTCCAGAAACTCACGAACTTTTTGATCTCCGATAAGTTTTCTCAAGTCGGCTTTGATTTCTTGATAGCTTTCCATATCGGCCGGTTTCTGGTTATTCTCTCCTCCCATTTCCAGTTGTAATTCTGACAATACTTCCTTCAGAAGATAGAGTCGAGTATCCTTGCCATTGGGAAGGAATTCTTTGTACTTAGCACGGAATCCGTCCAATGCCTTTTCCTTCGAATGTCCGTCCTTTTGAAGTGCACCCTGTTGATAGCCCCATGGTCCTTGTTGTATCTCATCGCAGAGCGCTTGGTCAACCCAAAGCCTATCCTTCAAAGTTTCCACAATCCCCCTGTACTCATTCAATTCGGATTGTTCGACGGAGTCTTGGACAATAGCTCCACATTTGTTTCCGGAGATTTCCGTGAAACCACGCGAGGCTGGCGGCCAGGTGGTTGACAGTTCGTGCATCTTGTCACATAAGTCCTCGGCTGCGTCGGATATTGTTCGAGCCACGAAGATTGGAGTCATGGAAGGCCCTTCTAGTTTGGACGCTTCGCCTGCCATCGCGACTCGAGTTCAGGAAAAAGCCCCTGGATCGCTGGGAGATTTTGACTTTGAGAGACCTGTCGCAATGAAGGTATGGCGAGTACTTCGTTATCGGTTGGATTGATAATCGCTGAGTCGATTGCCTTCGGAGAGATGGAGGGATGATATCTGTATCGATATGCTTGTGGTACAGAAATTTCCGATGCCTGTCGAGAGATCTTCGAAAGGTGTTCGATATCAAATGTGGTATCTCGTGAAGGTCTGCAGGATGTTGGACGTAATGGTTGAGGTGGCCCTTCTTGCAGTTGAGGCTCGGCTATCGCGGTGGAGGCAGTGTCGCTAACAAGTAGAGGCGATCGTGGATCATGGGTTGTATCTGAATTTAAATCGGAATTCGTGTGCTCAAAGATAGGCACAAACTGCGTCGCAGAATCTCCCTTTTCCTTGGGCCCTTTCGACGCGAACGGTGAGTGCCTGTATGGTGGCTCGAAAGTCTGCTTTGTGGGGTTGAGAAGGGAAGCGAGGTCCATGGGCTATCTGGATAGCTCTGTGTGGCTAGCCAAAAGCCTCAGCGAAGTCTATCTTTTTTCAGTGATGTGCATTTGCGATGAAGACAGGTAGACTTACCAGAGGTGATGCTGCGATGCCGTGATGATGTTGCAATGACGAAGGAAGAAGAGCGGGGGAAGAAGCGAACGAGAATGTAAATAAGCAAGTGCTAGCCTAGTCAGATGAAGAAGGATCGATGGGATGTGGTTGTGGTAGAGAAAGAAGCTTGGGGTGGAAGGAGCGATGCGAGAACGACCGCCAACGAAAAAATATAGGTCGTGCGCCCATCAAATAATGTAGGCCAAGTGAACAAGATTTGGAAATGTCTGATGTCAATAGGAAATTTTTGCATCATTTCTAGGAGGGAGACTACCCTCGTGGCATTCGTCGTCGGTGAGCCGTCAGGGAGCAAAGTTTTCTCGACGTGACTTCCATATCACAAAAGTTTCAACACTAAACGGATTGAATTGGCAAAATTAGAGGGAAACTTAGTGGATACCACCACATTTTAAAAGTAATGCTCTTTATCCCACTCCGACAGTGAAATCTTACCGCCAGAACTCCATATCCAAACTCCAGAACCCGCAACTCCATGCTCCTCGCTCGCTTGACCTGAAGATACTGCTCGTCGCTTTTACGAAATTATGCGTATCAAAGTCGCTGTCATCTTCCTTCGAAGTGATCCACAATTCCAGGACTTCTCTCTCTGGGCGATCCTCGTCGTCTCCTTTTCCCGTGCTTCACGTAGGCTTCGTCTTCGAGTTCCCGAAGTCTTCTAGGTGGATCATCGTACCGTATTCTTGGGCGCTCCTCCCTCTTTCACTCCCCCTCTCGCTCTGCCTCGAGCTTTCCCTAGCCTCATCTGATATCGTCAGTCGGTCTGCAGGCAAGAAGGGTGATGAAACTGACAGCTAGCCCTGGATGATCTTGACGAAGATGATTTCGAGCTCGAACTGCCTCGACTTGATACTTTTGGCTTCGATTTTGATTTATCTTTCTCCTTGTCTTTCCCATCCGATTTTGCGGGCGATCCAGGAAGGCCCCAAGATAACGGTGGTAGAACCACAGAAGTGTTCATCGTGCTGTTATCGAATCAGCATCCTGCCGCACCTCTACCACAGCTTTCAACTCACATCGAGAACTTCGTGATCCCTTTCGCAGCCACAACACTATACTCGAACCGATTCTTCCAACCACTTGTCGCGTTACTGTTCCCAAACCTTGCTCCCTTGAAGTCGGTCCCCTTGAAACTCAAATACGTATTGTTACTCGTCGACAAAAAGAACTGCGGTGTTCGGTTCGCTTCCGGTCCATCATGCGGCAAGGCGATCGTGAAAGAGATCTTGGACATGTCCTCCTCTGAGTCCTTCTCGCCTTAGGCCGTTTCAAGCCACATCAACGACTAGCAGTAACAATAACAGAATCAACAAAACATGGGATCGAGTTTGCGGAGAGAAGCTAAAGTAGAACAAAAGCAAATAAACTTGAGATAACAGGGAGGAAATCAAACAGGTACACAACCCAATCTAATATTAACCTCTACGTATTCTCTCCATCGAGCTCGGCTTCCTCCTACGCCTATCCTTCGATTTCCAAGCCGGGACTTCCTGACTCAACTAGAACAGGAACGTCACCCCATTTCACCTCTCCAAGGATCCTTGGACCAAAAATCGCGGGTGAGGCGGTCAGCCACATCCGCTCATTTGGCCCATCATGCATTTCTACCTAAGATTCCAGAATCCAAGTTCTCCAAGCGAGGACGCGAGTCGGTGTCTCGACGTCAAATGGATGATCCTGGTAGCTTCACCAATGGCGGGACAAACCCTATTCTCACCACATTTTAAAACGGGGGGCGGAAGATTTATGAGAGGCCGAGGAACGTCGATGGAGAGAGGAAGGGAGAGGGGTGTGATGCAGGTTGTCGATCGCGAGGAAGTAAGATGTGAGAGAGGAGAAGAGGAGAGTTGCTGTCTGAACTCGGCAACGGTTTTTATGCTCACCGCTTCGTGTCACGTGGAAGCCCATGCCAACACCTATGAGACTTTGAAGAAATTTTGAAGGAGCTTGGGAGCCCAAAATATCAAGATACTGTTAAATCCAGTCTTCAAAGATAAGAGAAGGGCTCATAGTGTCTGAATCTCTGGGGCTGAGGGTGTCTCGCGAGCTGCACGTGATGCGTACACTACCTGCTAATCAACACTTCGCAAGTATGGTCTGGATATACAAAATATGCTGTAGATAGTGCAATATCCATGAAAGAACCTCAACAAGAGAACCATTTGACAGTTCAACTACCGAAAACCATCAGTACTCGCGCAATCCGAGAACGAGCCCAAACCTCGATCTCCCTTCGGCAACCGAACACAACGTGCAAGAACGCCACACGGCAACATCAAACTCTCCTCCAAGAACATCCATCGGATTGATCGTCTTTGCTTTAACAGTCGCTAAAAACATGACAAGGAACACCAGTCCTTGTGGAATTATTTCGCCCCTTTCCTTCAATGCCGGATTTAACGAGGAGGAATAGACGAGGGGTACCTTGTGACTTTCAGGGGGGTGGACGTTGGCAAATGCGATGGCTACAAGTGGCTGAGATGTATGGAAAACAGACCACAGGCCATCCCCAACATCCTATAAGGCTTCAGGTCTATCAACTTTGCGAGTTCTGTTCCCCACGAACCCATATCTGCGACCCATCATCATCTCTCTCCAGCTTTCATCATCATTCAAGTCGAAAACCTGTTTTGAGAGGATTATATGACCTGGAGCCAGTAGCCAGCATTAAATTAATGCCTCCTGAATCCAATGCAGGGAGCACATCTATCACCTCTTAAACCCTCATCATAACAACAAAAATTCCACCCCAACAGCCAACAACGCCACACTCCCCCCAATTAAATTCCTCGCCGCCCCTGATTTCTTGGCCACAGAATTAAATGTAGCAATAACACTACTATCTCCCGTCCCCGGTCCACTACCCATAGCCACCAGTCCCGGACTAGCTGGAACCACCACCTTCGAATTAACCTTCGAATCATACGCAATCGTACTCAAAGCATCATTCCCCATCAAATTCCCCCCACTCCCACCACTACTCCCATCAACACACTTCGCTCCTCCCCACGTAACATTCGCAACCCTATTCCACAAATTTGACATATCGAAAATATCCTCCGCTTCATAAAATATCCTGCAATTCGCGGCTTCGTATACAAACTGTAAAGGAGTTTGAGAAGTATCGCCATCCCGAATGTTGTTCCGGAAATTAACGCGACCGCCGACGTTGAGACGGGCTTTGGAGCCGAGTGGTGTGTAATCGGAGAGAGAAGGAGGGATTGAGACACCGGTTGGCATGGCGGGAGGGTTTTTGAGGAGCGAGGCGACGATAGGGACGTCGTCGCGGTAGGTTTCGAGGATTTCGTAGGGGAGTTCTTGTGCGCCTTTTGAACCGCCAACGCCTTGCATGGGGCCTGTTTGTGCTCGGCCTCCGACTGCGACTGTGGAATGTTAGTAAGGATTGGTGATTTCATGGAAAGTGAGGTGCTTACCGGATCGTACGCCGCCTTGAGATTTCATGAACTCGGCAAAGATAGCACAAGTTGAACCGCATCCACCGTCAAGTAGCATCACGATATTCTGAGCTTCGAAAGCTGCAGATGGAATGCTAGGTAGATCACCATACCCATACACCGAGAACCCACTCGTCATCAACAAATCGCTCAAGTTTGCTCTCGTCGTGGCCATGAAGTTATCGCCATAAATACGATTGGGACCTGCGAGATCTTTATAGGTTGAAAAATGGGTAAGGTTGATAGTCGAGGTTGCCTGAATCTCCCAAGGAGGAGACAGGGACTCGTTGTAGATCCCAGCAAGAGAGTATACGCCTCCCATGTAATCGATCCATGGACTGGTTCGCATTCTTGATCCTCCATAAGGCACGATTGAGGGGAACAATTGTTTGAATGCATCATATCCAGAGAAGACGTCCCCTCCACCGTTGGCGCTGAGATCCACAATAAGTTGGTTGGCGCCGACAGTCTTGCACTCTGCTAGGAATTTCGCGATGACTGCTTGCTGGTTGGCTTGAGCTGTTGTGCTGGTCTCATTAAGGCTTACGAAGGCAGTCATAGACAGGACTGCGACACCGGAATCCAGGAAGAATCCTGCGGTATACGGGTCTTCGGGGTGCACAATCCATGGTGTTGGGTATCCTGGCATTTCAGTCGATGTTGATGATTGTCTCTTGTTTACCACCCTCCTGGTCCATTTCGTGAGCTGTTCGCGCTCCTCGAGATCTCGCTTGTTCCTTGTTGGCGCGTTGGGTAGAACTTCTACCACTTCGAAGAGTGATGTTCCATCGGTGATATCCGTGAAATCTACAGCGGGTGATATAGCTGCATATGTGACGAATTGTTGGGTACTTCCGTTTGCGAAGTTGTAGGTGATCGTGTCGTTGTCAAAGCCGAACATCCACCCGCCAGTATAGTACTGGCCAAATTGTTCTCGAAGGGCAGCTGCTGGGTTGTAGAAGAGTCGGTTCCAGAGTGCGTCAGGGTCTTGGAACTGATCTGTCGTGACGGACATCTTTTCGAGGAAGGTGACCGCATCCTGTCCTTCTATTTTCGTGATTGGCGACGGTGTCCAGTTCGTGTTTTCGTTCAAATACTGATCTATATCGGCTTTTTCAATTTGTCAATATCTAGCTGAGGCGATTGAAATGCGGGGTGTGCGAAACATACTCAAGAAATAAACACCAGGAGTACTTGAATTGGAAGATATAGACACGAGCGGAGTCCTGGTCTTGAAAAAGAAAACTTCCAACAATGGCAGCGGCAGGTTGAAATGGAAGTCGTGAGGAAGAACATTTATCAATGTCCACAGGTCCTTCTCAAAGCTCCATTGGTTGGTGTAAACCCCAGTTTTAAGGTTTGTCTGAATCTGGGTGAGTCCGCCAAAGATATCAGCACCTGCCAGCGTCCAGCCTTTTGGAGGATCCTTCAGATATGAAATTGTGCTCTGGAACTGCATGTGTGGCGTGATGTAATCAATGAATGCACTGGATAGATTCGTGTTCAATGGAACGGATTCTAGGCAGGCCATAGCTATTGAAGGTTTGACATAGAGGGTAGAAGTCGCTGGGAGTTCCATTAGCACTTGGTTGATGCCAGCAAATTGCTTCACTTACCCGCACTATTCGCCCATGAAGCACTGGCAGCGCTGATGGACGCACAAGGAGTACCTGTGAGTGTTAGCTGTCGCATTCCATTTAAACTTGAAATGATGATATACCTGCCGCATTTGCCACTGCGGTAGCACCCAGAATCAAAGCTTGTATGCGCATCTTGGCCTACGTCATATCCGAGGAGAGGAAGTGGAGAGATCCGACGTGATAGAGAAAATATTGCGGGGTGGGAAATACTGAACTGATATCCAAAAGAACGGGTGAGACGCTGCGAATTAAGCTTGCACGACTTGGCAGCTGAAGGCAGCAAACAGGGTGTTCGGATGTGAGACGCAGATTTCACGGGTCGTTTGAACGAATCACACCCCGAAGGTTTCGATTAAACGCGGGAACCTTGTTTTGAGGGATTCTTTTGAGCGATTTGAGGCTGAAAATAAGCCTAGAGCCATGAGCATAATCTGCCTCGACGCCACAAGCGTACTTGGCACATCCGAAATAGCATTCTTGTGCAGCACTGAAATGTACACCGGGTAGGAACTCGGAAGGGAACAATTCTGAAAAGATAGGGATTTTTGATTTGAATGCCTCGAAATTTCTCAATTACATAGGGGAAGACTTCCGCGCCAAAGAAAGTTTCCAGCAAACGCAACAACAATGAAGCTCCATGGTCAAGGTCTCAACTGAGAGATTGGACAGGGTCGGCAGGATACTTTGCCCGTCTCTCTCCTCAGCCTTACGCCAAGATATGCGACGCCACCTCTGGACATACTCAGGTCCGGATGTATCGAAATCAGGCGCTTTCGCAGTTTTGTACCTCGGTAAGTGTGCCGCTTTAGAGGTGCAGATTTGGGGGTCGGAGTGATGCGCATGGTGAGCCAATCGATGTTGTGAAACTACCACAAATGCCACAAAGTACCACGAGATTGGTCATACGCTGGCCATGAGGGCTGTGGTTGTGAGGCTGGGATGACCTTGACTTTGACGTGAAAAGGAAATGAAGCTGCGAGACACAGACAGAAAAATAGGGGTTGTTAGGGGAAATATAAGAACCGCCTGTGCAATTTTGACTTATGTAATCAATCCCACTAATAAACAACCTTGAACCAACGACCTCTCAACCTTCTGCCTAATATTTGTTTATGGATATTGTTGTGATATAACACACATCAAGAGAAGTCCTCTTAGTATTGATGCTATATTATTCGAGAAGCATGCCACTTAGAAATAGTAGTCCGAAGCCTGGTATTAAGAGCTGAAGAGACTGCTTCTCACTTGGATGTCGGGCCTCTGTTCCCAGCGGTGTTAAGTCCTAGTAACAGGAGCTGAATCTAATGCAGAATTCTATCGGTGGACTCAAAATTGCTTTCTTCTTCTTCTTTCTTGCGAATTTGTTAGCCTCATTTGAGAATACAAAATAATTCAAGTCGTTGAGTCACGGGTTTGTTGTGGTACATCCTCAAGTGGCCAGAGCGTAGAAGTCCAAGAGTAGAAGCTCTCTAATATAAGTCATCTGTCTTCGTAGGCATTGCACTCTTTCCTTACAGCTCTCTCTGATGTGAGTCTACTAAAAACTCATGTGACCTTATGCCTTCTTAGGTGCATTTCAGGTTCCTCGAATGGCTTGGCCGCCCCCAACTCAAGCATAACGTCTTTCGATAGCGGAATACATCTAAAGCTGTATTTGGATAGAAGCAGATAAATCAATTTCCAGAAGCGTTGCAAACGGCTCAGTCTCAGAAATATCCTTGATACGCTTGACACTTTTGAGTGCATTGCCAAAAGCGTTGCAAGTGATGTAGGGAGGCAAGAAGCATGATATAAAACATCAAAAACTTGACGAGTCCCAAGAAAGAGACCTGTGCATCGACTCATCGAATGATTCAATCCTTCACGGCGCAGATCTACTCTTTCGTCTTTCGTTAACAGGTCAAGGACGAATCACCCATAAAGCACAACCTTTGATTCGTCCTGCCTTCATGATTCCATTCACCACTTGGATATCGACCGAGTCATTCTGTTCGAAGATGAGATTGTTATTAAAGAATTGATCTTCGATCCATATTAATTTTTCTCCTCCATCCAAAAAAAAAATAACACTTCAACATCCCAAGAATCCTCGTTGATTTGACTGACAAGCATACAAGCAAAGAAGCACTCTAAATTCTGTATTGCAGAGTTCTTTTTGTAATTGTCTATTTGTTTCCATACTCTTGCGCTGTCTCCAAGTTCGTACTGTACTCAGTTCCGGACTTTCTCACAGTGTCCACTTCGCCCTCCGCCCTCGATCTCCATCCTTCAGAGAAGACTTACGCACTTTGAAAAGTGCTACTGAGTCACGTACATTCTCAAAACCTTGGGAGCGTACACTGCTTCTAAAGTAGCCTGACCCTTCTTGCTAACGAAATCACATCAGACGACTTTGATCTACGCAATCAACTTTGCAAATATCGGGTCAAGTTTCGACATTGTCCGCAATCCAAACAGGGCTTTTTCGCTTCGCGCTAGAGCCTCGACGCGCCAAACTTTCGATATTTAGCTGACCTCAAACCTCGATCTCAACTTCCCAACCCAAACCTTGCGCACGACAACAGGACCCTTCGGCTTTTTCATGAGCACTGTACTACCATGGCACCTCCGAAGAAGAAGAAGAGCGAAAATGCCGGAAAGTCCGTCAAACCAGAGGTTACCAATGAGGCAGAAAAGCAACTCGATCTCTTCCTGTTGACTATCAAGGACAAGAGCTATGCGCAATTCTGCAACCAGCTCGTAAAGACCTACAAGATTCGGAACGAACTTAACGACGACCATCTTCGACAGGAAAAGAACAAGTTGATGAACGATACTTTGGACGCCGGCCTTGCTTTTGAGCGAGATGGCGATGCATTTATCGATACGATGGAGGCTACTATCAAGTCCCAGGCCGAGTAAGTTAGATCTCCTGTTCCGCAAGAATAACTTTCCCCCAACAACGTCTGTCGAGTTTGGGGATATTGAGCAGGCAATATTGCCCATTGTGGAAGAGGATATCTGCTAATTTTCCTGCGTTGCAGCATCTTCTTCAAACAACTTCGTGCTATCACTGCCCTCCCCACTCCCGGCAATGTCCAAGCAGCAGCCAGCGACGAACCATCCAGCCCCAACACTCCAGCTGTCTCCGACAATGCGCCCGATGACACAAACCTCCCCACTTCTTCAACCTCGACCTTGGCCGCCTTGACCACATTTTCCTTCCCATATCCTGCCCCCGCTTCCACCTCAGAGGATGTCGTCGAAGCTCCGCTTGGACGTTTCCAAACCGGTTACGATCCCATGATTGGTCGCAAGCCCACCAACATCGACGAGATCATGCGAGCCAGTGACTTCTACTTTAATAAATTCAAGGAGAATCTTCACATTTCTTTGATCGTGGAACTTGGTAAATACCAAGCTGGAATGCATAGAAGGGCTGAAAATATGAAGGCTCGACTTCGCAAGATTGAAAAGGAGGGCCATGAACAGTAAAACATTCCAATTTTAGACAGATAAAGGAACATTTCACTGATAGTGTTTTAGCTTCGAGAATAGCAAGGAGCTTCAGGAGTGGTATCTTTTGAAGTTGTTGAAGGAACTGCGCGAAGCTGAGGTAGTTAAATCTGAATAATGTCTCGAAAACTTTGGGACATTGGTGGCTAATATTTCTCAGAAAACCGTCAACGCAATTGCCGAGATTCATAAGACCAATGATGAGGAAAAGGCCGAAGATGCTGCTCAAGCTGCCATTCAAGCCGAATCTTCCAATGCCGGATTTACTGATGAGAATCCTCTCTTCTTTCACGATGGTCGTCCCTTCGAGCACGTACCTGGTCCCATCACCGAACACGATCATGAGCACGAGGAGGCCGCTTTGACTGATAAGACGGTTCTTTCTATTGAGCGTGCTTCCGAGCTGGTTGCGGTTTCGGTTGAGGAGGGCGATGACGATGTTATTGGCCCAATCTTCCATCCACCGATGTACATTGATGTTGATTCCGACAATGAGGATATGGCTGTTGACACCTCTTTCAACGCTGCCAGTCCAGGTCCCTTCGACACTCCTGACAAGGACAAAAATGCCTCAGCTGATAGCCCTGCTCTAGTCTTCCGTGCACCAATCTACGTTGATGACGACGAAGCCATGGTTGTTGATACCCCTGTCAAGGCTGCCGTTCCGGGTCTCTTCAATACCACTGGCATGAACAAGACTGACGAGGTCGGTACCCCCATGAGCTCTATGTGCGAGAACAATCGCATAGCATTGGATTATGTTCTCTCGCCATACGATCTCTTCTCCAACGCTCCTAGCAGTGGCCAGATCAATAATGTTCCGGTCCGCACCACCGACAGCGGCCATGCTAAGGAAGCTACCCCTACTCCTGTCACCAAGGAGGCTGCTCAATCGGTCAAGAAGTCTACAGCCCCTGCCAAGTCCAACAACAGACGCAAGATCTTGATGGGTTTCATGTTCGACTCCGATAATGAGGACGAAGTCATTAGCCCGGCTAAGATTCTTGGTACTTCTAGCAAGATTCTCGAGAGCCCTAAGCCTGTCATCGATTCTGATTCTGATGATGAGCTTATCACCTCCACTAAGAAATCAAGAGCTTCTGTTAAGTCGCGCAAGGCGCCCAGGCGTGTCGTCAACTCTTATAGCGATGAGGAGCCGGTCGTCTCCAACAAGAAGGCCGGAGCTTCTTCCGAGTCTGACAACACAAAGCAGCCTGTCATTGACTCCGACAGCAACGACGACATCATCGACCCTGCTAAGAAGTTCAGAGGTTCTTCCAAGAAGACTAAGCTCGCCATCGAGTCCGATACTGAATCTAATGCCACCAACAAGTCTGGCCCCGTCGGTTGTGCTACTGAGAATCATCATGAGGCTAATACTAATTCGATGTCACCCTTAGTCGGAAACTCAAACACCCACACCCTCGCCAAATCCATCGAGGATTTTGAGGGCGCTTTCCCTAACGACGACAACTCCAGCTACGCATCCACGATTCCCAACACCCCCATCCAAAGCCGCAAGCACGCACGCTCCCTCTCCCCCTTCCAAGACGTCCCCTCCTCCGCCCGCAACTCTCTCGAGCCCCGCGCATCCCTCTTCACTTCCGGTAACTCTCTCACCTCTAACTCCCGTACCTCTAACGCTCGCTCCTCTTCGCTCCCAACAACTCCAACAACGCCGCCAACCTCACAGTCCGCACCCCCTCCTTTTCCCCCATCTCACCTATCCGCCGAGTCCTCACATCCCCCGTCCCTGAAGTATCCCTCGATCTAGCTAGCAACTCTCTCTTTGGCAAGCCGGTTGAGAAGAAGCGCAAGGTTGAGCGATCTCAGGTTCATGAGGTTGCCATGGGTAGGGGTGCTGAGCGTACGGTTAAGGGTAAGGGAAAGAGTAAGACTAAGATAATTTCTGAGGCTTATGCTAAGAAGTGAGGGTTCTTGGTTGACTGATGAGCATTCACTGTGACTTTTGATTCTTTTCTGTTGCTTGGCGAACGACTTGTTGCTGCGGCGAGATTTGTACTGAGAGAAAGGATGGAGTGTGCGCTTGTATTATAGTCGCTTTTACATTTTTTCACTTTACGACATGTTGACTGTTTGGCGCAGAGATGGACTGACTTGATTTGGTGTTGGTGGCTTGTCTGCTTTCGCTGGGTTGGGTTGGACTTTGAAGTTGAACTGATCATGATGGATGGGTGGGACAATTGTATCTAGTGATTCTCTGAAAACGGACTAGTACTTTAAGGCTTTGACAAATGATAAGTACTGAACGTAAATCTGACTTTCTCTACGTCCTTGTGACATTGGTGAACACTGGGTAAGCGAGTCTGATAGAAATGACTTACGACGACGAGGGGGAGGAGGAGGAGGAGGAGGAGGAGGAGGAGGAGGAGGAGGA